>CM062866.1:4718157-4805809 GCA_031772225.1 Eubasilissa splendida
AAAAAAAAAAAAGAATACCGTCTGACTGATTGGACAATCGAATCATCAGCCACACCTCGTCTAGATCTGGCGAATATATAGCGTAGGTTTAGGTCCGACTTCTGGGTAATAATTTATTACGCATGCTAAGATAGTTGATAATAGATTTATTAATGGGTTACTTGTCTGTTGCGTACGGTTTTAAAATGTGAGAATAACAAGTCTGCCAATGGAATCTTTTTTAATTTGATTTGAGACGAATTATGGCAGCGGTTGGTTATTGGGGGAAATGGGATGATAGATAGTTACTCGGGACACTATCATTGTTGGTCTTTCTTTCGTTTGATCGAGGGATGATGATTGTGATTATGTGAAGGTTGAATAGGAGGACATATGTTTTTGAATTTTTGTAGCGATTTGTGAGAGTATGTGCTTGGTTCATTGAAGGTGAGATTTTGTTGATTGTGTGTCAGGAACATGTTTTAGATGCTGAGAGCAAGAAGAGAGACCTATAATATAAACCATAGACATTCTTAGGTACATATTTCAGAAAGGTAATATAAGTAGGAAAGCCTATTAAAACACACTCACCAAATGTTAGTGATTGTTTTTGGGACCCAAAATACATTAACCCCCACCCCCCCAGAGATGTGCGATGCGTCACGGCAGGTTATAAAAAACCTTTATTAGAGGGACCGCTCTAGTGAACCGGTTTCAACTGATACATCCCTGGACGGTCGCACGACTGATAATAACACATTTTTTTAATAATAAATAATATTATTAGATAAAAAAAATATTATTTTATTCGGAAAACATACAGTTTATTAGTAAATGCGAAAATCATAATAAAAGCTAAACAATAATTAAACCAGTTACATGTTTTCCCAGAAGATACATTATACAGTGAGTACAATTTAAAATTTAAAGAAGAGTATAATGCAGAAAAACGTGAGAAAAAGTTAGTTAGAATTTTTTAAATTATTTTTTTATTTATTTTTGCTATCATGCTATTATTTAACTGGGAGATAAATTATTTTTTTTTTTTCTTAAATAAATATAACCAGAGAGAGCAGAAGAAAAATAAAATTTAAGAAAATATTCGAGGTGAACGGGAGGGTGAGGGGATAAGAAAATGGGATAGGGAATAAAATCTGTGTGATAAAAATAAAGGCCATTTAAGTTTATGTATTGAATTTAGATTTAATTGTGGTAGCTGAAGTGTTAAAAATGTCCAGTTCGTTTAGGTGTGAATTGATATAAAGGGGTGTCCGGTAGAAATGAGTTTTGTTTGCATCGTGTTTTCATTTGCCCCATGTGTAGAGATTTAATAGAAGTTTTTGTGTGAACAGATATTAGTTTCTGGGTGACCTTGGGATGGGCGACTCGAGTATTAAAATTTTCAGGACAGTCACCATATGGGAGTTCTCGGCGTATGTTCCGGGTGTAGGGAAACATATAATTGGAAAGGAGGCAAGTTGGGTTTGGCAAGAAGGGGGCGGGGTGAAGTGACTATGCACACAAATAAAAATGGCGAAATGGACGGGAGGTTTTTGTTCTAGGTTTTCTCGTTGCTGGGGGGGGGGGGGCCGGGGGGGGGATTAAGAGTAGTCACGGGGGAGGGAGGGGCGCGGGGGGGGTGGTGGGTGGGAAAATGTTTATTGGGATGGTGGCCTGTATAGGGGCGTGGAGGGGGAGGGTTATCGGGGTTGTCGGGTTTTTGTTTTCGGTGGGACGGTTTGGGGGGTGGGGGGGGGGGCTGGGGGGGGGGGAGGGGGGTGGGGGGTAGGGGGGGGGGGGGAAAGAGGGGGGGGGGGGGGGGGTGAGGTGGGAGGGGGGGGGGGGGGGGGGGTGGAGGGGGGGGGTGGGGGGCCCGGGGGCTGAGGGGGGGGGGATGGGGGGGGGGGGGAGTGGGGGGGGGGGCGGGGGGAAGGAGGGGGGGGGTAGGAGGGGTTAGGGAGGGAGCGTGCGGGGGGGGGGGGGGGGGGGGGTTGGGTTGGGTTTTTTGGCTTGTTGCGTTTTTTTTTATTTTTTTTTTTTTTTTTAATTATATTTAATATAATTTATATATAATAATAAAAATAATAATTTATTTTTTTTCTTATTATTTATAATTCTATTCTCAATATTATAAAATAATTAATATTATTTTTTTTTTTTTAACTTTATAAAAAAAAAATAAAAAAAAAAAAAAAAAATAAAAAAAAAAAATAAAAAAAAAAAAAAAATAAAAATAAAAAAAAATAAAAAAAAAAAAAAAAAAAAATAAAAAAAAAAAATAAAAAAAAAATAAAAAAAAAAAAAAAAAAAAAAAACAAAAAAAAAAAAAATTAAAAACTTTTTTTTTTTTTTTTTTTTGTTTTTTTTTTTTTTTTTTTTTTTTTTTTTTTTTTTTATTTTTTTTATTTTTTTTTTTTTTTTTTTTTTTAAAAATTATTTTTTTTTTTTTTTTTTTTTTTTCAAAAAATAAAAAAAAAAAAAAAAAAAAAAAGAATATATAAATTAGAGAAAAAAAAATATTTTGTTATTCTTAGAAAACTTATGGAAATGATTTTTTTTTTATTTATTTTTTTGTTTTTTTAAAAAGGGTTTGCATTTTCGGTATTTTCTTAAATAATAACAGTCTCTGATGCACCTGTTTTGTTTTTCCTTTTGACATCTATATGAGGGGCAAAAGACGAGTAGAGTTGTTCACGCTTTCCGCCTCATCGCAAAAAGCCCGTTCATATAAAAATTAGACGTTCGTTCCCGGCACTACGGTGCTGGGTGTTATTATTCCGTTAAATCGGTGGTTCTACAACCCTTTACTGTCGGCTGAAGTTTAAATTCTCTGTGGGAGGTGTGTCCTCCTAAATATCAATTCTGCACCCGTTGTCATAGTGGTGAACTGTCGACGCGACAATCATCCTGGGGACGCCCAAACTTCCACGTCTCGTTCAACTCTTTTTTGGGAAGATATAGACACTGTCACAAGATGTTGTGGTTCGTGATTTTATGAGGGCGGGGGGCTTATTTTATCGGGCTTAATATCCCTCCTGGTCACGGGGTCGGCGGGGTCATGTGGAGGGAATGGCACCAACAGTAGGCTACACATGGGGGGGGTGGGGCGGGGGGGAGGGTTATTTTTGATATAATAATGAAAATAATTGAAAGTATATTATTAAATTATTTTTATGGTTGTTTATAATGCTTGCAGGGAATAACAATGAGCAAACAGAGGACCGCGTATAGGGACGGCCAAAACCAAACCCAGGATAGATGGCGTGTAAGTAGGAGGGCTGGGGGCCGGCATCTGAGGGGGCCCCGGTTGTTGCTTTGAGATGTAGCTTACCTCTCCAGCCACTAAACATCTCAAATGCAACACAGCCTTTGTTTTATAATCTCTAGTTTTTTGAGGTTTTTTCTATGTGTTGTGATTTTATGTTATTTTATTGTCATAATTTCGTGATGATAAAGGCCCCTTCTCTCTCTTCTGTTCTCCACCATATCACTCCCACAGCTCCGATTATTTTGTCAATCGATTTACATGTGGCCTGCCCGATGCCATTTACAATTTTCAACAGCGACAATGGCAACCGTCATCTTGGTCTTCGCTCTTTCTAGTATACTTCTTTACATACTACCGCGGGGACCAAATTGTCAAATTGTATTATTAATTGCTTCTAACTAAAGCCATGTGCATTTTACGTCTCCTATTGTATTATATTTATTTCTGAAGAAATATACGCATTATAATATACGCAGGCATTACGTTATATTTTATCACAGCCCGTGTTGAAATCTTTACAGCTGACAGGATGCAAGAGGAGAGAAATTAATAGTCGCCCCATACAAGTTTCTTTTTTATCTTGTGTGTCAGTTCCTGTTCACACACAGGAGTATATTCGTTGAATATTCGTAATACCGCTAGCGGACAACACAACACGCGCGCGCGCGTCGTGCCGCATAGTCTCTGCGGAGAGTTCACACCCTCCTAGGGAGGTACCGTCGATGGTGGGGGGTGTTGAGGTTAAGGGGTTTCTTTATGTTGGGGGGGTGTCAAGGAATCCACCTTGGTTCGGTTCTCCATTGGGAAAATGGTTGCGGGGGTTCGGGGTGTGGTTTGGGTAGGATGGTGCGGGGGGCGCTGGGGTGTGCCGGGCGCGGGCCGGGGGGGGGGCGTTGCGTAACTGGTGGCTATAGTTAGTTTTCCCATTGAATGTTTTGCGTTGTCGTCGTAGGAAGGGAACGACGGGAGGTCTTGCGGTAAAGGGCCCCCGGGGTTATGATGGGTAGATGTTGATATATGTTTGGGCACTTAATAAACGTCAATTCTTCGAGTATTGACAGTTCGGTATGGGGTGGGGGGGGTGTATTCAGATCTTGTTGTTAGTGTGGGTCGTTTGGCGGGATGTGTCTTTGGGAGCGGGGATTGGAATTATGTGAGTATAATTTTATTATTTTTTTTCATTTTTTTTTTTTTTTTTTTTTGTCTTTTGTTTTTCTTTTTTTCTTTTTTGTTTTTATTTTTTTTGTTTTGTGTTGTTTTAATAATAATTGGTAAATATAAAATTTTATACTTTATTCAGGTTGTAGACATACTAGCGACTATATCAAGTCCATCTCTTGGTGTAACTTGTTGTAATTGGCTGACGCCGCACATGTGCAGATCATCACCTAAGCAGCAACCTTCCCCGGTGGTTGTGAAAAGATGGTTTCCTGATCCCGGTTTTCGAAATTCGCCGGTGGCAGTCGTGACAGACAATTTTTATATGTATTTATTTATTAATTAATACATTAAATTGGTATGTAAAAACATTCCACAGGACCGTCCTGTCTGTTGCTGAATAATTGACAACTTCTCGGAATATAAGATATGTGTGTTTTGCTGTATCCTTAATAAAGTTAATGGTATACATTTTGTTCCGTTCGATTCGCGTTCATATTTTTTATATAATGCTATCTATCTATTCCCTAAATATTGTGCCCTGGAATTATTGTGGTTGTGGGGTCTCACAGTAAATATAATCACGTGCAAACATGATTTTCATTGCCTACGGCATTGTTTAAAATATGTTTTTTGCACTGTTTACAGTATTTTGTCAAGCTCCTTATTGGAAACTATACTTTCTTGTGTGATTGTTGTTGATTGTAACGTATCATTGTATGTGGAAAATATTTTACTGTCATAGAATTATGGGTCTGGCTGTGGTGGGTATGGGTGTGTTTGTGTTTGTGAACTGGTTGCTGTGGTTTGGGGTGGGGGGGGTTTGGGGGGTGGGGGCGGCTGAGGTGGGTCGGGGGGGAGGTGTTATGATCTGTTTCTTGGGGGGTATTTTTTGTGGTTTTTTTTTTTATTTTTTTTGACTTATCTTGTTTTTTGTTTATTTTTTTTATTGTTTGTGGGTGTTTGTGTTAATTTGCAAGGGGGTTACTTGAAGGGGATGTACTTGTATAAGGGGGGGGCGGGGGGGGATTTTGGGGGAGTTTTCGGCTGGGGTGGTGGGTTGTGTATAGTTTGTGTGCTTTTGTTTATATTGGTGTTTGTAGTGATTACCTTTATTCACCGACTTTAATAGTTTTGTTTTTATCTATGCTTGTATTTTTAATTTCGGCTATGATTTTTGGGTTGGCTATTTTTCATTCTCCTGGAAGAAGTACCATAGGTATTAACACGTTCCGATAACTATGGGGGAAATAGTCAATTGTGTTGATTAGTGGTGGGGTGGGATAGAAAATAGAGGATTGTGGTCGAGCTGTAATTATTGATTTGTTAGTTTCCATGGTTCCGATCTAACTCAACGGAGTACATTTATGGCATCCTGTTTTCATTAGTTAATTAACCTGTGTTTTAAATGATTACAATTTCAAGTGCTCAACCAGTCCACCATACACCCTCGCCATTAAGTTTGTTTTTCTTAACAATAAATAATAATTATTTATAAAAAAAGACAAATTTAATTTTTTTTATTCCTTGCCGGACCCCCGTCCTGTTCATCCAGTGCTACGCCATTGACTTCGATTGTTGTGAACAGAAATAACATTACCATATGCAGCCCATAAACGTCGCATAGTCGTAAAAAAAAAACTATTCCCCATGCCCCACTGTGTTATAAAACATAGATATTTATTTGAATGGCTTCATTAAAATTGGGTCCAACGACAAAATAGGCCACAAAAAAACCATAAGCGTGTCTGTTATCCGGGATCCGGATGCACGTCACGAGGCAACACTGCTAATGTATGTATTTTTTTTGGTATCGTTTTGCTTAGCAAACACTACGTTTAAAACGGTCGGATTCTATCGCAGAAATATTATACAGTGGAACCGCGGTATTAAGTTTTTGAAGGGACCAACAAAAAAAAAAAATGTAAATTGGGAGTATTATAAAAATAGATTATTTCATTTTTATTGAAAAAATCAAACAATATTTTTTGCCGCTATTGATTTTAAGTAGCTCTTTCAATATTATAAATTAAGTTACAGGTTTCCGTGGTACATTGCTGATACTAGTAAAATATGCTTTGAGGCTTTCGATATGTCTCATGATACGGGTTTACGGGATGAGCAGACACTTCTACTTTGTAGGAAGGTTCTTCTTCTGTCAAATTTTCGTTTATGTGACTGACTGTGCAATATTTCATCAATTTCCACTGCGTCCGATGTTATTAAATCTAAGTAAATCTGCAAGGGTTATTTATAATTTTTTTCCCAGCCAACAATGCTGTCTATACTATCTTCTGCGCAATTTTCTCGCTAATTCTACCTTGTACAAATTACGTAGTGATGAGAATGAAATTTGCGTATATACGACGAGCATTCTTGTATTTTTTAAATTCAATATACATTGTTTCCCGAAGATGATACCATAGGTATCGAAACATGTAGAATAATACATGTAAAACAAAACAAAATATTTAGAAGAACACATTCTTATTGTGAAGTTGTAATTATTTTATATTATATTAAGTTGTATTTGAGATTCTGTAAAAATAAGGTAGATAGATGGCTCTGTCAAATGATGGAACGATTAAATGTATTAATATCAAAAAAAAGGTAACATATAGGGTCGAAAATTGTCGCTAAAAATAATGTCGCTGTAGCTTAGTTGGATAAAGCACCTTCCCCGGTTAGGAAAGAGATCCAGGTTCGTATCCCGGTGGCGCAACAACAATATTTTTCGATAAAATTGATTTTATATGTATATCTTTATAATTAATATATTTAATTCATATTTAAAACAAAATATAACACATTTTTGTCGTGAAGTTGCATTTTCAGTACATAGTTCTTATGATATTTAAATGCAAATAAATTAATAAATGTGCAGAAAATATCTATCTATCATCCAAAAATAACTGCGCTGCTGATGTTCTACAACCATCAGCTGTGTGCTAATTTTCATTCCTTCTTTACTAAAGAATTACTATTATTTGAGTATTTTTTTTAAATGATTGTATAATGCTTACGATTACAATGTGTATCGGTTAATATTTCCTTTTTTCGCGTCCATTGATTTATGTCGTGTGTTCATCTTCATCGTTTCGTGTCTTCTATTTCAATTATCATTGATTTATGCGCCGGCATTATATTGTCGTGGACCGCCGCCGCCGCGACTGCACGGCGAAATCAAGACACGATAAGTGGTTGACATTTTTATTTGTCGACTGCAGAGGTTTCGCCTGCAGTGGTAAATTTTTAACTTTAGTAACGTTTTACCACCGAAATGTTGGCGAAACAGTTGACAAATTCATCGGATGAGATCTCATCACTAAAATATATTTCATATCATATACTGTCATATACAGCAACTATCAAAGACTTGAATCTGCCGTGAAAAGTCCGCCATATTTAACAAACTTTTTACGATTTTTACCATCCGAAATTGGAGTTGTAAGATTACTTTATTTTTATTAATAAAGTGCGTGTCTCTTTCTTTCCTTCTTAGAGTTCAACACATCAAGTGAAAGTGTGCTGTTATCTTGTCAAACAAATACATTACTATTAAGAGAACACATTCTTATTGTGAAGTTGTAATAATTCAGAACAGACGGTCTGTGATATTTTAAATATTAATTAGAATGATATACATATAAAATTAATTTTCTCGAAAAATATTGTTGCTGCGCCACCGGGATTCGAACCTAGATCTTTTTCCTAACCAGGGAAGGTGCATTATTCAACTATGCTACAGCGACGATGTTTTTAGCGACATATTTTCGAACCTATATGTTACCTTTTTGATATTAATACATTTAATCGTTCCATTATTTGAAAGAGCCATCTACCTTATTTTTACAGAATCTCAAATACCTTTGAGTAATCTGATAGCAGATGCCAGAATTATCAATTCATTTTTATTAAATTTTGGACACAATGATACAACTTTATTATTAGGAGAACACATTCTTATTGTGAAGTTGTAATTATTTAGAACATAGGTCTGTGATGTTTCAAATACTAATTAAATGTATTAATTAGAAAGATATACATATAAAATCAATTTTATCGAAAAATATTGTTGCTGCGCCACCGGGATTCGAACCTGGATCTCTTTCCTAACCGGGGAAGGTGCATTTTCCAACTATGCTACAGCGACGATGTTTTTAGCGACATATTTTCGAACCTATATGTTACCTTTTTGATATTAATACATTTAATCGTTCCATTATTTGAAAGAGCCATCTACCTTATTTTTACAGAATCTCAAATACCTTACTTTCGTCTATTTTTTAAATAAATTAATTTCGAATTATTTCTAATTTATATTATAATTTTTTTCGACGTATGTTTGTATGTCAAATTTTTTCCCCAAATAACGCAGGTTTTGTGATACGTTTTTTGTACAAGATATTTATTTTACAAGAACAACTTTATAATTTGTGATTTAATTTCGCATCGTCGAAACTGGTTGCTTTTTCTATATATATATATGTATTTAAACATTTCAATAATTTACATTACGCGATTCAAATCAAATATGAAATGCATTCAAATGATGTGTTTTTAGTTTTTATATATTCTACGAAATTAGCATCGTCACAATCTGTATATATTAAGTATTCATTTTATATACTTGCAAGTTTAAAATTAATTAATTAACTGTAAAATTACTTTATAAGCTACCAATTTGCGTCGTATTGCGGATCTCTTAATTGGCCATACTATTTCGGTATTTTATTTTTAATCGAGATGATCTAAGAAAAGTATGTATTATTATTGAGGAGAACACATTCTTATTGTGAAGTTGTAATTATTCAGAACAGACGGTCTGCGATGTTTTAAACACTAATTTAATGTATTAATTATAAATATATATATATATATATATATATAAATGTCGAAAAATATTGTTTTTGCGCTACACGCTTGTATAGTACACTTGATGGCTTTCAAATAATGGAATGACAGATGTATTAATTTGAAAAAGTCTAACATGTAGGTTCAAAAATTTTTCATGAAAAATACTGGCGCTATAACACAATTGGTAGTATATACTCGTATAATAAATATTTACTTCTCGAAAGTGCATCCCGCAGTAAATTCATTTTGTTCTGCGATATCCGATTGTTAAATATGGCGGACTTTTCACAGCTGTTCCAAATGTCATCTGACACATTGATACTTAGAAAGTTGCAGTGTACGACAATTAATTATTCAATATCTCACTATTTTAATGATGAATATCCGTCTGACGATGATCTCGTTGTTTTAATATACATTATTACACACAATTCTAAAAAATGTCATCACCAAAGTGACAGGTTTTGAACGCCCAAGCGTAAAAATCCATAGGATAATCAAACACAAAATAAAACAACTTGCTAATGCCACATACATGATTTTCAGTCCAATAACATATCCAGGAAGTCGTGGAATAAATTATGAATTGTTTAATTTCATATTGTTTATTTTTTAACGTTTTTTCGTCTGCCCAAAATCATTGTTGTGTATGTAATTATTACCTGCAATTTCTTCACATTCTTAACATTTTTCTCCTCGCTGTCTATCCCCAAGGCGAAACGGCATGTCGATAAATTATAAGTAGATAGATAAAACCTAATATATATCTATAATAGTTTTTTTTTTTGTATATCTTAAAAACACTGAATATATTACGTATTTGCAATAAATTTGTGTTTTTTTTTTTCTTGTCTTTTTGTACGAATAAGATCTCAGGCGCCAACAAAATAGAGAATATGAAATCCAGGGGTTGCAAACTGGGGCACACGCATCCTGTTCCCGTAGTGAAATAAGTTTAAAATATTAAGAAATAGAGAGTGACATTTAGATCTTTGTATACATTTTGATGTAATGTGAATTTTATTAAAGTAATCTTTAACAATCTTACAGCCCTAGAACGACCCTAGATGGCACCTCCATACGACACTCATCGAACAAGGCAAGACGCTTCTCGGAGCATCCATTCCCTTTTTGGCCCACGCCCTCTCAAACGCGATCTAAGAATTTACTTCCTACCAACTTGCAACAATGTTGACTTTCAAATATTAACTTAAATACATCTACATTGTAAAGGTGTTTTTTTTAGAGGTATAGAACTTTAAAATTAAATAAAACATAAAAATCGTGGTAATGGCTATCGTATTAACTTTATTGGAAAGATAATTTTATGCCATTAGTGTTTAAATATGAGCGCCGCGACTGCCAATTTTCAAATTCCAAAGTCCAATTTTCGACCACTTTTTGGAGCTGCTGGGGAGTATATCGGCAATAACGCGACGAATGTTGGCTTCTAAGTCGTCTATCGTATCTGGTTTATCGGCGTAGACTAGCCACTTCACATATCCCCACAGAAAATAATCCAAAAGTGTTAAATCACACGATCTTGGAGGCCAATTCCTGTGTCCATCACGCAAAATTATACTCTCATCGAATGTTTCCTTCAATAAATAGATTGTGTCGCGCGCCGTGCGGCATGTTGCGCCGTCTTGTTGGAACCGCAGCTCTTCCACATTAATGCCATTCAATTGGGTAATGAAAAAGTCAGTAATCATGGATCTATTGCTGTGCGCGATGGCGAATCGGCTCATTTGGTTCCTCCTTAATACTACAGCAACAGCATCTTCGGTGCGCACTGTACGACATCTCTACGGATGAGTATTATTAACTAAAGTATGCGCGGTGCGAAAACGATCTATGATTATTCGAATTACTTGCTCGTAGGAACAATTATGTCGACCGTGAAATAGACGTAGCGCACGGCAAGTTTCGCGAACTTAACCACGATTTTATTATCTATTCATGGTGAAATAGCAAACCAAACTGAGCACAAATCAGCTGTCAAATTTCTCCTTTGAAATTATGTTTGGTTGTGCACGATGTACGAAATAGGGCAAAAGTGGGATATTTGAAATAACTTTTGGAGATGGCGACAAAAATATATTGGCCAAACCGCAAGAAACCTAAATATCTGAATAAAAGAACATCGCGGTTGTCTAAAAAATAATAAATTCTCGGAATTCTCTAATCACGTAATCGATAGTATTAAACTATAATTTAACACGCAGTACCTTATAAAGGATTATATTATGTATGTAACTTTTGTATAAATAAATATAAATTTCTTCTGAAGAAATACTAATTCTCTCCTTCCCCCTACCAGAATGGCTTGACACAAAACTGTATTTAGCTTAGTTACCATTTACACCTGACGATGAGTGGAACTGCACTTATCTAAACTATCATAGTGTTAAAATAATAACTCAATGTGTGTGCAGTACAAAGTTTGATAATTAACAATAAGAAAATAATAAACATCCAAATACATCCCCTCTCTTATCCATATTATCTCCACCCCCCACCTCACTTAACTCCAGACACACCCTTAATCACTGTCTGAAAATGTTTTTAACTTTAGTTGAATTGTATTATTGATAATTGGAAGATGTTCCCAAAAAACGTTCTAACGTTTAATATAATAAAATATAATGGAATAAGACAGTGTTTCGACTCAATTTACAAAATTAATTTTTCGCATTCATTTTGTATAAAAAAACACAACCTGTTTCTCTTGATTATTTATGACATTTTATTATAATAAAAATACTGACTGCTTTTTTGTTATCGTCGGAATCGGTAGATCTCGTTCGACCGGTACAAACCTGGTCGACGGCAACACCGGGAACTCAGATCACATCTCCGATAGCTTCCCTTTCATTACGCCGAGTGTCTGCTTTTCAACCGCACATGTACGCTTCATATCCACGAACCGCGAGACCGGCGAAGGTCTCAACTCTCTACACGGCCCTTCGCAGCGTGTAGGAACAGAATGAAAACGGAGTGTGTTGTGTTTTTGCTGCAACCACAAATTGGACGCACGATTTTGGTGAACCCTATCACTGTGCTGCCGTGTGGATAGGCAGAACGACCGTGGAAGAAAGTGTTGCAGATGAAAAAGAGCTGAAGCTGAAGCTGCGGTGGTCGGATGACATTACCAGTACCCTCGTGCAATCTGCATTCATAACTGGAGAAATAAGAAATTAGACATCTTTCTGAAAGCGTTATTTTAACATTCCAAAATGTGTTTCTTGTAAACGTTTTGCAATAATTACAAAAGTAATTATTTCTTATTGATATCGGATGCTGAAACCGGTTTACCTCATTATTGCGTTGCATTAGTCGTGTTTAGCAATGAAGCAATATCGAAAATAGCAATCGCAATACGCAACCAAAGCGATTTCAATCTTTCAAATAAATAGGTATATATTATTGCCCTAAAATGGAGACAGGTGAGCAATTGTTTGTTCGTATATACCAGAAATGATTGGAAATCAATGATTTTTTTTTTAACAATAATTTATTTTTAGAAATCGACTACAATTGACCGCAGATCCTCTTTGTTTAATGTAGCTATGCGACACATACAGATCGAAATGAGGATATAATCATAAATAATTATTATTATTGTATACAAGAAATAACCCGGCTCTAATGACAGGAAATCATTCAATAATTAATTATTTTTATAATTTACTATATATGCAGGGTGTAACAGATCTAGTCCACAACATTTCACGGGTGGTGGATACCTGACTAAATTACTAGTGGAAAATGTTTAAGGAACATGTGCCTAATCTTAACCATGTCAGAAATATAAGCATTTAAAAAAAATCATAATTATGCGATTATTTGGATTAATAGAAATATTTATTCCAATTTATATATTGAATACAAAAAAATAAATTTCGTCAAATTTGAGCGGCTAGACTATTTTTTTATTAGATGATTTAAGGCTTGAAGCGAAGATGTAGATTAAATTTCGCAAATATTTATTTCGATATACGTAAACATAAAGCTTAACACGATTTTGTAAAAATTTCAAACAATAATATTTCGCAATCGCTCTTCTGCTACGCCTTGCGGGCGGCTTCGCGACCGATATTGGCCGCTCTGTGCGGCCAGTTTACTATGTTTATATCAGCCATATACATCGCTTTAACAATGCACCATGTATGTCTTTATTTCCAGTAATAAAAAACAAAATATTAGTAAAATGATGCATGCTATATACATATGTACACCTATAGCTATATTAAATAAAAATATTAGACACCAGTGACATCTATTGCACAACAGAAATATTGCAAATATTCATTATTATTTTTGCTAATCAGTTCTGCCATCTAGCAGATTTTTTTTAAAAAATACACTAACCGATGCAATGTACGGGTATACAATAGCGACCAAGCGCTATATGTGTATATATATATATTTAGATTTATATGTTATACGTTGCTATGCGACATGGACGAGCGTATTTAAAAATGTTTTATTTTTCAATATTAGACTTTTTCGCAATGTTTACATATATATTACAAATATTTGCACACCTGGTTGAATGGCAGCCGTGTTTTTTAAGGATTAAGCTGATCAGAAATAATAAAATGACGTTCAAGTATTGCTTTCTCAGGGGTCTAGGGAACGTTTATGACTAAGAAATGCACTATGTCTAAGTGCCCGCTGTCGGCGTCGGAGCTTTTAGGATAATGACATATCGTCTAGAAAAGAGACGTTTATGACAGCTACAATTGTACAAAATTTACCGATAAAATACATTATTCTTAGGGTCCAGGTAATTCAGGTACAGAGCAATAAAATGCCCCGTCTGAGGATAATTGCAAGCGAATACATGCTGGAGGCGTGGCCGGCATTGGGGGCGTTGAGTTGCTACCAGCCGATAGCCTCAGAACAAGAGCGCAACCCAATCACCGTCTAAGGGATGGACCGAGGGATGTGTTGAGGACACACCCTGAGGTGTTGAAAAGGCCGGACACGGCGATGAAGACAACAGTTAAAATCTCGCAGTGGGAGTTACATTTTCGCAATGAAGAACAGATTTAAATTTTCACAGTGAAAATCGGAAGTTGAGTGGAGTGGAGTCGAAGTTTGGAGTCAGTAGCCACCATCGGTCATTGGACGGTTGGTAATCAATTTTATCGAAAAATATTGTTGTTGCGCCACCGGGATTCGAACTTGGATCTCTTT
Organism: Eubasilissa splendida; assembly: GCA_031772225.1. Classification (NCBI taxonomy): domain Eukaryota; kingdom Metazoa; phylum Arthropoda; class Insecta; order Trichoptera; family Phryganeidae; genus Eubasilissa; species Eubasilissa splendida. The sequence goes on from CM062866.1 coordinate 4,732,622, forward strand.
CCCAACCGGGGAAGGTGCATTATCCAACTATACTACAGCGATATTGTCGATTTTAGCGACAAATTTTTGAACCTATATGTTTTATTCTATTCTTTCAAATAATGGAACGATTAAATGTATTAATATCAAAAAGGTAACATATAAGTTCGAAAATTTGTCGCTAAAAATATTGTCGCTGTAGCATAGTTGGATAATGCACCTTCCCCGGTTAGGAAAGAGATCCAGGTTCGAATCCCGGTGGCGCAATAACTATATTTTTCGATAAAATTGATTTTATATGTATATCTTTCTAATATATTTAATTCATATTTAAAATGATAAATTTTCGTACATTTTGTAAAATAATCTAGGACACATAATATATACAAATTATATTAGATTTGACAGAAAAAAACGCTACTTTTGTATTTTTTCTTACTGGTAATAAAGATAATGTACACTCCTGCCATTGGACACATTCTTAGAACAATATAATGATGGTTTTTTTTTTAAAATACAATGTAACATCAATATTCTTACTATTTTCAAACTAAGCTAAATGCTTGTGCTATAAAAATAGGACTAACTTACTGGTCTCCTGTACTAAGGTCCAAACCGTCCGACAACCGGATACAGTGTGAAAAGAAAAACAATAATATTACGCGTTGCTTGTAGCGAGTTGCTGATTGTAGGAGTCACCGGTCTAATTAATTAAATTATTTATTTATTGGGGGGTGTCTCTGAGTTTTGCGGAATTGGCACGCAGCGTTGTTGCTGGTGGAGCCACCCCCCTGCAATAATAATACTGTTTTTGGCACTCGCCATTAAAAGGTTCTCAATCGCCGCGATCGCGTTGTTGGCCGTTCTCCAACCCTTGCCTCGGCGAAACCTCAATCTAGTCCAATGCGTACAATTTCTTATGTGAATTCCTCGCCAATGTAGCCACATTCCTATGTACATACATACAATTTATACATACATACTATTATACATACAATTTATAATATTTTCTTAATGTAATTTCGCAATATTATTTTAAACAAGTGTTGTTGTCGATGTTTCGCGATATGTCCAAGAACACACAATTACTGATTTTTCACCTGCAAATCCATATCTCGTGGAGGCGAGGTTATTTTTTTATTAATTATAAAGATATACATATAAATTCAATTTTATCGAAAAATATTGTTGTTGCGCCACCGGGATTCGAACCTGGATCTCTTTCTTAACCGGGGAAGGTGCTTTATCCAACTAAGCTACAGCGACAATATTTTTAGCGACAATTTTCGACCCTATATGTTACCTTTTTGATATTAATACATTTAATCGTTCCATCATTTGACAGAGCTATCTACCTTATTTTTACAGTATTTTTTTATTATATTTAATCGAAACGCATCTTTACAGAAAACGAGATGTTTCCCTTTCGTTTCTTCGCCTTCGTTGTTCTCGTGTGACGTGATCTTTCACAATTCCGCTTACGAATCCAAGTGCGCCGGCCTGATTGCTAAGGATCATCTACGACGATAGACCGAGGAGATGGGATGCTCGGATGGCATAGACCGGAGTGAAAGTGAATTGTTTATTTATTTTATTTCCTTTGTTAATGTTTCTTTTTATGATTAGATGCCATTTTTATAACGAATAACACCTTTTTATTTATCACCTCCAGGTGTTATTACTTGTAAATTGTTTCCCAGTTTAGGATGAAGGCATAATGTGACAAAATAAGGTGGGTATGTGTTTCTGAGGTGAAGAACCGGCGGATCTTGTATTCACCGCTGACTAGCCGGTGAGAGGGTAGAACGCCGGTCTTTACTCCCACAACGGTCTGCGGAGAAGTGGTCGGCTAGCTCTTCATACTCGTCCGTCACTATGTATTGACATCTGCTTATTGGTCAGTTCGTTGCGGCTGTATATGGCACTGTCAGGTGATTCCTTACACGGCCATGTTTATTGGGCGCGTGCAGGATCACCACGACACAATTGATTGAAATGTAATTTTTGTTTAAAAAATTAATTTTATAATAATACGTTTATTGATTGATTTATGAAAAAAAAACAAAAAAAATATAAATAAATAAAAAGTTCACACACATATATAAATATAAACAAAATATATATACTACATTTCAGTCACGGCCATTAATGTATCTGTAGCTATTCTGTAGTCGTTGCCATTCTCTGGTCAGGGAACCAGCTTTCCATGAGAGCGCCGCTTGCACCAGAGAGTTGGTGCTGAGTGCTGAGCTCCAGCCGCAGCTTTACGCCAGCAACTCGATATCTCAAAAACGAAACGAATCGATGCACACGGCCTTCACCAAACATTGTAGATGCGCTGCAATAACACGCCAATCGGAACAGTATTCCGTATGAGTTGTTGTACTGAATTCGGAGACGGTTGTACGTCACTTGCTTGTATTCCGACCAGAGTTCGCAGATATACATGCTGATGAAGAACGATTTAAACAGGATCCTCTTCACCTCTTAGAAACGCCGTGACAGCATATTTCTGTCCTTCTATGTCACCATCTTCATTGAATATATGGCCAAGGTATTTAACCTTATTTTGAACGCTCAATTTCGTACCGTCCAGCCACACGGGAAGGGATATTATCTATATGAACGACATTATGACCGATTTGCTGGCATTGTATAAAATATTATGTTCATTTCACATATCTGTAACGGCTTTCTAATAATTGAACAAAATCGCAAAGATTTATTAGATGGCATTTTCCATGGGTTTCTGCAATCGATAACTCTAGTGTTGTTTACCCCCTTTTAACACTTACAGCCCGGTGGGTCAAAACAAAACACGTCCGGCGGTGGTGGGTCATTTTAGACCCACCTAAAGTTTTAGGTTTTTTATAGATATTTCATTTTAAATATGATTTAATGAAATGGCATGATGTGCCGTAATGTTTCTGCTAATAAATTAAATGTAAATATTCAAAAATATTACGAATAATGTATATATTCCCACGCATCAACAGACGCCCTACACAACCAAAATCGAAACATCCACTGAGCGTGTGATCTCGTCGGAACCCGAGCAGGTAGTGTCATAAAACTTACAGGTGGTAGGCGCAACGCTCCTCAAATAGTTATATTACTGGTATTGTCTAGGGGCTGCCAGACAAAAGTAAGTCAAAACAAATACATGGACGCAAGATTCAATCCGGCTGTTTTTGAGCGTTTTTTCACATTTTCATTTGAATCTCGTCCGATAACATTTATTTGTATCTCAAATTATTTGAAAATATTGTATTATAGATTAGCTAGACGGAAAACAGCATTAAATGCATATTTGTAGCGTAATTCATATTTTTACAAACACCCGGGTCATGTCTGACCCACCATCGCAGTGTATGTGTTTAAAGCCTTATCCAGCTAATAGGGTTATCGTATACAATACACGTCATTAGATTGATACGCATTGTAACCTTACCATATTGAATTGTACGAGTACATGTCTCCATAATGATGTTGACATTTTGCTCGCCTCAGAAACTGTTGCGATATTATTAATTTTATCGAGAGACCTTTTGAGCTAACCGAGACATAAATCAATCTATTAAAAGTGAGCGCGTGTTTTGAGAATTTGATACAATTAATATTTTTAAGGAAATTATTGTTTTAGGAGAACACATTCTTATTGTGAAGTTGTAATTATTCAGAACAGACGGTCTGTGATATTTTAAATATTAATTAAATGTATTAATTAGAAAGATATGCATATAAAATCAGTTTTATCGAAAAATATTGTTGTTGCGCTACCGGTATTCGAATCCGGATCTGTTTCCAAACCGGAGAAGGTGCATTATCCAACTATTCTACAGCGACAATACCTTTGATGGCTTTCAAATAATGACACGATAGATGTATTAATTTGAAAAAGTGTAACATATGGGTTCGAAAATTTGTCCTCAAAAGTACAGTCGCTGTAGCATAGTTGGATAATGCACCTTCCCCGGTTTGGAGAGAAGTCCATGTTCGAATCCCGGTAGCGCAACAACAATATTTTTTGTTAAAATTTATTTTATTTATATAGCTTTCTAATCAATACATTTAATTAGTATTTAAAATATCACAGACCTATGTTCTAAATAATTACAACTTCACAATAAAAATGTGTTCTCCTTAATAATTAGAATATACCCTAGAAGTTAATTTTATCTAGGCGTGATTGCGATCCTGAATAATTCCTAATATTTTCTAACCTAACTCTAGTGATAAGCTCAAAATCACGAAGTGTGAGTCAATCACTGATATCTTTGAGTCACACTTAGTATCAATGATTAAATATCGTGATTATTTATTTTATTTTATTTATATTTGGTTGTGAAGCGTGATTCGGCGCATGTGCATATGAAATGAACATATTCACGAAGGAATGACGTTATATATAATTCGTGATGAGCTCCATCTGGTAGATTCTGCCAAAACGTTTTATGCATTTGACCTGAAATGCTGAGAATTTGACCCGAAAATTTTTTCATTATCTTTCTGGTTATATTAAATTAGATATATATATATATATATGTGTGTGTATTAGAATATGTTTTTTTGCGCAAATGAAGATTGAATAATATTAGTAAATACGCTCAAGATCATGTTTTATTTGTTGATTTCATGTGTATCGTGCGGCGCACGCGCATTAGTAATGAAACTGTGATCACAGTCACAGTTTTCAATCACTGGTATTGTCGAATACCAATCACAATCACACCGGTGAGTCAAGAGTAGCATTTTTACTCATCTCCCTTCTTCCAATGTCATAAAACAGATGAAGGAAGTATACAATGCCGAGTCACCTCGCCGCTAAGTCAGCTGCGACGGCCCGTACCAGTCTCTGCTTGGTACCGCTACAGCGTGGAGTGACTAGATATTGTGACAAACTAAAAAATCAATGTTTAGTTGAGCACACAGATGCAGTTTTTTTTTCACAACATAGTTCTGTGCTATTTTAATACAAATTAAATGTATCAATTAGAAAGATGTACATATAAAATCAATTTTATCTAAAAAATATTTTAAATATAAATTAAATATATTAATTAGAAATATATATATATATATATATTAAATCAATTTTATCGAAAAATATTGTTGTTGCGTCACCGGGATTTTAGGAAGGAGATCCAGGTTCGTATCCCGGTGGATCTCTTTCCACACCAGGGAAGGTGCATTATCTAACTATGCTACAGCGACGATATTTTTAGTAACAAATTTTCGAACCCATATGTTACACTTTTTCAAATTAATACATCTGTCGTTCCATTATTTGAAAAAGCCATCTACATTGTTTTTACGGAATTTCAAATACCTTTGAGTAATCTGATAGCAGACGCCAGAATTATCAATTCATTTTTATTAAATTTTGGACACATTGATACAACTTTACTTTCTTATTGTGAAGTTGTAATTATTCCGAACAGACGGTCTGCGATGTTTTAATACTAATTTAATGTATATATTTATAACTAATATTTATATGTGTTCTCCTTAACTATTGTAATTTGAACTTTGAAAAATATATTTTTCGCAAAACGTGCAGAGAAGTGGTTCGATTGCGGCCCGCCGGCGTATTGTTGACGACGCAAAGTTTTCAACGGACAATCGGGCACCTGGAGCCGTTATGTGACCTATGATTGGTTCTGTCGGATGTTTATTTTCTAACGTACCAGTCATCGCTCGAAGAAACGCAAATAATCGGTTACAATCGAACACTAGCGCACAAATTATGGACATCTCGTAAGAGGCGAAGCTGTATATCAGTTATATACAATGTTACTATGTGGAAATATATAAAAATTGATTTTTCACGCGTATTCTAGTATAAAACGTGTTGAAAACATTTACAGATAAAGAATATCGCTTTAACTAATTTCAAAAATAATTAGATTCTCATTGTGACATCTATGCTGTTTCAGAGAAATTAATATCAAATTTAGTATGTAGTTGTACTCGAAGTGTATAAATAGTACATATGAAAAAAAATAAAGATAATTGCTTTACTAGACGTACGTCTGTTCTAAAACAATAATTACCTGTACAGTTTTTAAAAGATGTAAATGTTAAGACGTGATTTAAGTAATAATATTAAGTGAGTTATAAAAAGTTATGTGAAAAAAGTATAATCGCAAGTTATAAAAATATTATTGTCAGTAATATACAACAGTCGGTGACAAGAATGTGTGGGTAGTTAGGATGGCACACAAATGACAAATTAGTTAATAGTAACATATATATATATATGCAACTTTCAAAAATTTGATAGATGTGGAGAGATTGATGGGGTGAGAATGGTGAAGTGGTAAGCCAGGCGAAGACAGGTCGTAAACCCGTATCTTTCCATTAAACATAATAAAAAGAGCTTCGTCTCTGAGATATCTATAATTTATTTATTTATTTAATAACAGTGCTTTGTAGGTGAAAATCCAGTAATTGTGTGTTCTTGGACAAATTCAAATATTGCTAACATTCAGGCCTATTCTCAAAATTGCAATATTGAAATGAAGGTGATTGTTACACCAACCCTCAAAAATAGACAGTATGTAAATTAACGTCCGTGTTATATTTGAATGAGAGAGAGGGAGAGAGAGTGAGGGAGATAAACGTACCATAATCTGTCAAAACATAAAAATGGCAACAGGATTGGCCGTGATTCTTCACTACGACGCTGCGGATGAGGAAATCAATAGGTAATTTATGAACAAACCTTTTTCTGTGAACTTTGAATACTGTATTAGTACTTATTTTAACCAAAAACTTATATTTTTAGTCGAAACTCGAGAATGGAAAGACGTCGTTTGCGTGATTTGTGCGGTATAGTTGTAAAAATGGCACATTTGGAATTTCCATCGGGTTGCAGATTATGGTACGTTTATCTCCCTCACTCTCTCTCTCCCTCTCTCTCATTCAAATATAACACGGACGTTAATTTACATACTGTCTATTTTTGAGGGTTGGTGTAACAATCACCTTCATTTCAATATTGCAATTTTGAGAATAGGCCTGAATATCACAGACACGATAATGGTTTAAATGGCTATTGCGCCATAACGGTTTAAATATCTGGGACGCATTATCTTTTTCGGTTTGCCCCCCCCCACAAGCATGCGCGAGTTATTTTCGAAATTTTCGAGGATGCATCCAAAAATCTACTATTTTTACACTCGAAATGTAATGCGGTCCCATCTGTGAGCGCCGTCGCAAAGGTCGTCTAGCCGTATATATTTGCCAATAGCGATGAAATCTCCCACGTGGTTGTCGACGAATTGACACATTTCTGCAAAATAATCGGAGACACTTTGCACGGGTCGCTAATTCATTGTTTCTTCAATTCGATCCTCGAGCAACTTACAATTGTGCCAAGTTTAACTTCTATTGTGGACTCGAGTACTCACAGTGCGGTACAAGATAGGGGTAGGCTTGAGAGGGGCTCGCGCGAGCCCCTTATTAAAATTTAAAAAAAAAAAACAATATTCTCAGATCAAATCAGTATCAAATGAGACCTAGCCGATGTTTGATACATATTGCTTTTAGATGTTCAACGCAACATTTTTGTGAACTATGCTTTGAACGATTATCCTTCATACTTCATACCTGCCGTAATTGTGCACTGTTTTAAGAAGGACAGTTCTTAATATTTATTACATTGTACAATCATTTAATATGAAACATGTTATTGTCACGAAAATAATAGTCCCTATTTCTGCGTCAATCTTGGAATTCTTCACTAATTGTAGGTAAGGACATTTTTCAGCTATTGATATTATCTTTTCCCTTACGGTGCTAAAATAAAAACGCGCGTTCCGGTGCTGTAAACTCAGTGTGCATGTAGACTTTAGCGATTTTTAAATCGGATAAATGTAAAATGTATATATGTAGTGCTAAAAATGAGAAAAAAACATCAATCATCACGAACGACAACATAAAGACGCATAAGACACGTCTAACTCGGCCAGTGCACGATCTGCCACTAAAGTGACGATCAGCATCGAGCTATTTTTTATTGTATAAAGTGATCACTTAATGTTGTAAGGTCCATTAAATATAATAAAAAATAGCTTCGTTTCTATGAAATATATATTAATTGTTTAATAACAGTGCCTTTGCAGGTGAAAATCCAGTAATTGTGTGTTCTTGGACATATTCAAATATTGCTAATAATATACTGGTCAAAATAAGAAAATATATAAAAATTGATTTTTCGTACGTGTTTAAAAAAAACATTTTACAGATAAAGAATATTGCTTTAAATAATTTCAAAAAATAATTCTCATTGTGACATCTATTCTGTTTCAAGGAAATGGGAAATGAATATCAAATTTAGTCCATAGATGGCGACAGTGTAGTTGTACTCGAAGTGTTTCCATATATTAATTAATGGGTGAGAATGGTGAAAAGTTACATTGTGTAAAGTAATGTGATCAGTCAAGCCAGCCGAAGACAGGTCGTAAGCCCTGTAATTACCCATACTTCCATATATTTCCATTAAATATAATAAAAAAAATTGCTTCGAATAAAGTTAACTTTATTTATTTGCCTGGATCACTTCTCTGTCCGCAACGTTTACCCTTTGCGGCAAAGTGTCTCCGACCTACCTCGGCGCGGTGTGACGTAATCGTAGCGCCCGCCGCGAAGTGTTGCGACTTCGCCATGTCGCTGGTCCACTTCATCTGCGTGTGGGGTTTTCCGGAAATAGTTTATCTTTTTTTCTTCTTCATAAATTAACCCACACAAGAGATCCATCCCGCGTTGAGGTGGGGGGCCCATGTCTACGCCGTGCACTTTTTACCAAAATTTTAATTAATCAGAAACAGAAGTGCGTCGCCATCATCATCATCTTCATCATCGTATGCACATAAAAATCTTCTATCTCTCCTCGGTTACTCAGTGACCAGCGGAAAAATTTCAATATTAAATTGTAATTTCTCGTAAACCATCAGATGATTTGCTGATTTGCCGATTTGCCAGTTGTAATGAGTCATTGGTTGAGAGCGCACCGCGCGTTCGCGGTTGAGCAAATTTAAAGTGCGGTGATTCATTGATTCATGCGCGTCGCGCTTTTTGTACTCACTTTAATATTTGGTATTGGGTTCAAAAGTTCAGACAAGAAGGGACAATGGTTAGCCAATCTCCTTCGGGACCGACAACGTCAGCAGCGACGCCAGAACATGTGGTTCAAATTCGACGTGAAATTATGCGCAATCCGCGTAAATCGATAAGGAATATTGCAGCCTGTACTGGAATAAAAAAATCATCTTTTACGTGAAACCTTAGCGAGAACGATGCTGGAACGTTTTGGAACAGCACGAACGCTTGGAAACATTGTTTACTGATGAAGTCCATTTTCATATCAATGGCTATGTTAATAAACAGAACATGATATACTGGAGTCCCGACAACCCGAGGGAACGCCATCAAAAACGTTTGCATTGTCCAAAAACGACAGTGTGGTGTGCAATTTCTGCCCGAGGGATAATTGGTCCTTATTTTTTTAACCAGCGAGAGACAGTCACTGCTGACGTGTATTGCCGAATGATCGACGAGTTTTTGGTACCGCAACTGCAGCTGTTCCCCGAGTTCAACAACAGAACACAATTTCAGCAAGACGGGGCCACTCCGCACACAGCTAGAGTTTCAATGGAGAAGCTGAGGGGAATTTTTCCCAATAAATTAATCAGCAAGTACGGAGACATACCCTGGCCACCTCGGTCACCGGACCTTACACCGTGCGACTTTTTTTTTGCGAGGGGATACCTTAAATCGAGAGTTTCCAGCGACAATCCTCGAACAATTCAGGCCCTACAAGAAAATATCCGCCGTGAAGTTGCTGCCATTGAACCAACAACGCTTCGCTTTCGCGTGTTCGCAAATTGAGTCCGATTGCAAGAGTGTCTTGAGAAAAATGGACGGTATTTAGACGATATTGTTTATAAAACGTTAAATTAGCATAGTTAAACTCAATTTTGTATAAATAAAATTTGAGAATAACATTGTAGTTTTTTTTTAAATTTATTTAATATTATACTTAAAAAATTTTCTCTGGACAACATCCATTAAAACTTCATTAATTCATTATGTAATTTAATCATCGTAGGTATTTGATATGTAGCGATCGTAATTCGAAGCCATCTCAGTCGGCATCGACGCCAGCGACAGCGCTGCCGGCTGCTGCCACAAGTCTGGCTCAATTCACCGCCAGGCAGTCTCTCCAGTTCCAGCGTTTCACAATGGCGGTCTTGCCGGCTCGCCTTTGCCGAGCAAGACCGCCAATTCATTTCATTTCATCATTTCCTACATCTTCATTCGCTGTATTCATTTCTATCTGTCTTCATTGTCATAATAAACCTCAACACGCGCCAATCACATGTATTTCATTTAACCACCGTCATAACCCCCAAAGATATATAATTAGATATATTCGGAACAAGACTTGTCTGTAAATAAATCATAATAGTGCACTACAGAGATGAATGAACAATATCATCATCAAGTAGCTCACCTGTTCGTATTTCGTTTCAGATGTTCAAGCGTCATCACCGTCACCGTCTCCGTCATCCGACTTCAGCCAGCACTGGCTCATCAAGCCCAAGATCTACCACGGCAGAGAGAAGAAGCAGATCTCGACGACCAAGGATGAGGTTGGTACCCCCCCCCCTGAATTTTCTTTCTTCCAAAGCTTCTAGATGCTACCATCCTTTTGCTTATCTGTGTCAATGATGAACGTTTTAGAGGAAATTATTCAACTTATCTTATAAATATCATAAATTTATATTATTAACCCTTCCCAAACCGTGCAGTGACACAGGTCTATCGCTCTAATTAAACCTGTAATATTTCGATAAACACACGCAACATGCAATTCGTATTTTAGTTAATTTGAAGGAACATATTTTTCGCTTACAAATGATTAGTGAAAAATCAAGTATGTAAAAAGTGAATCCTACAAAAACAATTATCTTTCATTTCAATCCGTTGTAAAAATAATACATTGACAAAAATACAAGACGGGAAGAAACCACACAAAAAATTACAAACGTACGAATATACTCTTTCTCATTAATTAAAGAAAAATAGATAAAAAAAGGTTTATATTATTCTATGCAACATCCTGTACAGGATTTGATTAATGTTTTTTAAAAAGCATTTTTTCACATTTTAAAGCCTAATAGAAGTCTAATTTCTCACGGTAACACGAGTTGACAGCGTGGCTGCGTACGGGTATTTTATATCACGATACGGTAAAGGTTAAGGAGAACACATTATTATTGTGATATTGCAGTTTTTCAGAACATAGTTCAAATGTATCAAAAATTATGTTTTCGTTAAATTGATATTATCTATATATATATCTTTCTTATTGATACATTTAATTTGTATTAAAATATGAATAATAATGTGTTCTCCTTTAACCTTTACCATACCATGATATAAAATACCCGAATGCAGCCATGCTGTCAACTCGTGTTACCGTAAATAACAGTTAGAAAAAATGTTTTTCTTAGCTTAAATAGCACGAATTTACTCTAAATATTGAGCATTCAATTTTGAAAATATGATTAATAACATAATTTAAAGCATTCATTAAGTCCTATACAATGTGTCCTTCCTTCTTATCTGTCTTCATTTAATTAGTGAGAAAGAGACAATTATATTTGTATGTTTGTTGTTCTTTTCACTGTGAAAATAGTGTGTGATCTCTGTCTTTCATATCATAAATTGTATTTTTACTAACGTATTAATTTTACAACAGTTTGAATGGAAAACATAATTGTTTTTGTACTATTCCCTTTTCATAATTGGTTTTTCACTATTTATTCCTAAGCGCTAACATTTGCTTTAAGATTATCTAAAATATTAATTTTATTTTGCGTGTATTTACCGAAATATTGCAGGTTTAATTATGACGGTAGACCTGTGTTACTGCACGGTTTGGGAAGGGTTAGATCGCAATATATAACCACTGCTAGTAGCCAGTCATCAAGTTACTTTACCACGCGAGAGAAGTTCGTTCGTGCATTAAAACATTCTAATTATGATCTCCTCTGACTCATCAGCTGTATTTAAATAATATAAAGCACTTAAAAGGGCGCAGGATGCTTTAAATTTAAATCTCTGTTCAATTTCGCAATCTCGCTTTTGGTTTTTTTTTTTATCTCCTTTCTTGTGTTTATTAATTGTACATTTTGCATTTCTGTAGAACTGAACCGATGAAAGAAGTTGAAACTTCCCCCCCCCCCTGAACCTAGTCAAGCCAAGCCAAATCTTTCGGTTATTTACTAATAATACTAAAAACTAGTAACTATTACTAGGAGGTTTCATTGTCACGAGAAGAAATGGTGCAGAAGAAGTGGGTGCTGAGAGATTTGTGAATTTTCTGAAATCTCACCAATTTTTTTTTTTTTTTTACAAGCCTTTATGAAATCACGCTCATCCGAGTGTAAAACTCGAAATCTCCGCGCTAACAGCTGTCGATCTCAACTCCGAAGGGAAATCAGACACGGCTCCTATCCTCTATATTCGTCCCGCAGCGCCCGTAGTTCGGCGAAATTGCCCGTAACTTTTTTACACTCATCCTTCAGTCATTGTTTCGATTGAATTTTTTCTAAACCCCTTTTTTACGCGCTTTTCCCGCGCCGCAACGCGCAACATTTTTCGCCCGGATAATCTAAAATCGTTAGCCGTATATAACGCAATTTTTTTCGATAGCTATCTAAACTTCTAAACCGGTGATTCCCGAAGTGGTCTGTATCGACCCTTAGGGGTCTATGAATAACCTGCAAGGGGTCTACGTCAGCGAAAAAAAAATTTGGGGGTCCACGATAGTGGATCTCAACATACACTGATAGTACCCATTTACTTACATTATAATTTTATAATATAAAGACATATACATTATTTATAAAAGCACCTATGAAGTAAAAAAATTATTATATATGTTTATAAAATTGTGTAAGTTGTAGGATGTGTTGTAGTGGGTCTACCAAAGACCGAAAAACATGGCAAGGGGTCTACGACACAAAAAAGTTTGGGAACCTCTGATTTAAACCAACCATTTTTCTTTTAGCGAGTTGCGAACGGATTTTTTTCGTCGATGTTTTTATCATTTAAATAAAAAAATTTATCATTTAAATAATAACTTACGCTATGTTATTGTGCGAAGTTATAAGATATTATATCACACCGGCATTTTGGCCGCAAACACCCGGTAAAACTTATTTTTCATCCAAATTGTTAAAAATATTTCAGATATATTCTTATATTAATTAAATAAGTAAAATATCGTTTAGACGCTGACATAACGTGTATCACGTTTGACGGCTGACGGCCGGCTGCGTCTTCTGCCGTTTGGCGACTGGCGCGACGCCAAGTGGCTCCGATAAACTGCAGCAGCGGAATTAAGTGGATCTGTCTATTGCTAGCATACAGCGAATCAAAATCTCGAAATGTCTCATTCTAAATTCATCAATACGTCTTGAATTTCTCATCAAAATAATATCCTTATAATATTGTTACAATCTGACATATATTTTTTATTTTTTTATTACTATTTATATATATTGGCAAACGTGTGGACACCAACCAGGCATCCATAATTTTAATTGTTTTCAATGACATCTAAACTGTTAAACGTGTTATTTAAAAAATTTGTGATATGTCTCAAAGTAATCAAGCTCATCATCCTAATTATATATTATTTATTATTTAAAATACTAATTTAATGTATTAATTATAAATATATACATATAAAATCAATTTTGTCAAAAAATATTGTTTTTATCAATCTGGGGAAGTACACTACCAATTGTGTTATAACGCCAGTATTTTTCATGACAAATTTTCGAACCTATATGTTACACTTTTTCAAATGAATACATGTGTTGTTCCATTATTTTTGAAAGCCATATTTATATTTATTTATAATTAATACATTAAATTAGTATTTAAAACATCACAGACCGTATGTTCTAAATAATTACAACTTCACAATAAGAATTGTTTATATTTTAATTGAATAGGTACATCAAGAAGGTGGATAAATTATTTTGTTTATGTTTACGTTTCCATGGTTTAGAGATTGTACATAAAGTCAGTTAGTTATTTAAATTGAAAAACTTCATATACTGCCGCGTACTCAAGTTTCCATTGTATGATAATAATATGTAAGTATTCAAATAAGATATGGTAAAAAAAACTGTTTCATAATTTAAACCAATGCTGAGGACAGTATTGTAATATTTATTTGTGTAGATCCAAGTTTTATAGTTTTGTGTATAGATAACAGGTGGCAGTAGGATGATATAAATTGTCGAATGTGGGTGATTTCATCTTAAATCTGTCAAATTTTGTAATAAAAATAGATAAGGTGTTAAAATGTTTGCTATTTTCCGTAATGTTATGTATATATTAATCAATATGGTGTGAAAATTTATTTATTTATTCATAAATTCAATTCAAGTTAATTTTACTATTATTTTATTATAAAAGAAACATGAAAAATACAGGTAAATTTTTCTAAGGTACTAAGGTAATTATGTAACTAAATTACTGCTTACTGATGAGATGGTAACCGAGCATATGTCACACATGTCTTAGGATAATGCGCACTGCGCTTGAAATCTTGGAGTAGATGTAGTAGATACTGAACCTGTCCATATTAACATTAGTTTTCTTTTCATAAATTGATTATTAAACGTTTGTATTACTTAATATTTGTTAGTAAAGGAGTCTTAACTTTCTCTTTCTGCGACCATTTACCGCAAAATCTGGAAAATGTGTGTAACGCAATAGAAGATTTCAGTAAAAAATACCTATCTGGCGGATTAGCAGAGCCATTTTTCTTTTTCTAAGCCGTAACTACTAGCAACCTGACTTATTTCAACTGTGACTTTCAACTTCTTCACATAAGCACATCTCTCTACAGTTTTATTCTACCAGAACCAACCCTGAAAATAGCAAAATGGAAATACAATCTTTATTCTTTCATCAACAAGGTTTAAATATAAATATTAACTTCACTGTGCATTTGTATATTTATTTATTTGTTAGACTTTATTGACATACATGTTTTTGTTGTAACAGAGGTGAATATATTATAATATAACATGATAAACATAAGATACAATTTTATTGCAATTAGGTATATACTCGTAGTTTACATACAGCATTGTACTGGCTACTTTGCTAGACTGCTGTCTGTGTTAAAGTAGCCAGTTTTTTTTGTGCTGTTGTGGTGTTATTTAATTCAAGAAAGATAAAGATATAACAGGAATAAAAATAAAATTTGCACTGTATAATGATTATGTTAGAATATTAATGAATGTCCAATTGGATCATATATTGGGTCCATATTTGTGTAATCTTATTGGAAGTGAAGGATTTCCAGTTGGTGCTGAGTGTGTTTGTACAGTTTCAGAGCTAAGAACATACTACTGGCGTGTAGATTGTCTTGTGTTGTGTCCATGATTTATTGCTTGGGGTGAGTTGTTGTTAGCGTGAAAATATGGGACGAGTCTCAACATATAGATTTGTCTTATATCTAGGGCATTGTACTCTTTAAATATAAGATTTATATATATTTAACATATTTGCATCAATTAATTAGAAAATCTTATTTATACGTGCCTGAGTATGGAACCCTTAATGAATCAAGAATTCTATAATTACAGGACGGACTTCACATCAACTCGCTGACCATCGGCTATGTATCCGAGGGCACGGAACACGTGCTCGACTTGCGGCTGAACAGGGAGCTGATTCCTTCCGACTTCTTTGTCAGGTACCAGCACAGCGGAAAGCATGTTGTGAACAGACCAACGGGGAAGGTAATTATTCAATTGCCAACTTGTAACAATATTTGTTTGGAAGACTTTCACTTGTTGATATCATCATCTTTGTCATATGCTTCTGTTTACATGACAGAATATCAATATGAAAACCACATAATGACCACAAGGAAAATACTACACATAACATCACGTGAATTCTGAGTAATAATGGTTTGACGTCTGAAGACTTGCTCATATTTGATTTCAATTAAATAAAATAAATAATAGATATCTCATAGAGACAAAGCTATTTTTTATTATATTTTAATGGATAAATATGGAAGTCTGGGGTAATTACAGGGCTTACGACCTGTCTTCGACTGGCTTTTACAAATATAATGTTCACCATTCTCACCCATTAATTGTATTTCTAATTAATTGAAAAATTTATTGTAAATTATGCCCGTCTCGACACAGAATTTCTCTAGTTAGAAAGACTGGAACAGTCCAAACAGATTTTACATTTTATTATATATTTACAAATAAAATAAATCTTCATATCTATCAAAATTTTTGGAAGTTGTATATATGTTTATATGTGGAAACACTTTGAGTGCCACTGTTTAATGTAACGTTATATTTATATAAAGTGATCGCTTAAGCCAGCCAAAGACAGGTCGTAAGCCCTGTAATTACCCATACTTCCATATCTTTCTATTAAAATATAATAAAAAAAAAACTTCATCTCTATGAGATATCTGTTATTTGTTTAATAATGGTGCCTTTGTAGATGAAAATCCAGTAATTGTATGTTCTTGGACAGTCAATAGTGATGAAAAAAAATACTACTCCTTAACTCACTGATGTGACTGTGATTGATATTCCATAATATCAGTGATTGAAAACTGTGATCACAGTTTTATTACTAATACACATGCACCATAATATTACAACACACAAAATTAATAAAATAACATAATATTGAGTGTATTTACTTATATTATTCAAACTTCATTTATGTAAAATCACATTCTAGCATATACATATAATTAATATATATCTAATTTAATATCATCACAAAGTGAATGAAAACCCCTAAAAAATGAGTTTATTTTTCGGGTCAAATTCTCAGCATTTCGCAGAATCTACTGGATTGCTCTTATTACGAATTTCCTTACTCTTTCATTAATATTTTCGTTTTATATATGCACATGCGCCGAATCACGGTTCACAACCAAATAAAATAAAATAAAGTATTACAAATAACGATATTCCCAGATATTCAATCACTGACAGAGAGTGTGACTCAAAGAGTTGACTCACGGTTTGTTATTTTGAGCTCATCACAAATATTTTATAATTTGTGTAATATTATAATTTTTGTGGCTATTACATATACTCGAGCGTAGAATATATATTTCTGATTCACCCCGAGCAACCTATATTTAACATTATTTGCCAAAAAATGAGAAAATAATATTACTCGGAAAAATTAACATTTATATTTTGGAATATTCTGAATAACAATTGTGATAATTTAAAGCTTCAGTGGTGGTACGAGACATTATTTTATATTTTCTTATTTTGTCACAGAATAATAAACATAAAATGGATGAAGCAAAAAATCCAAAACACTTTATATTCAATTTACTATAAATTGTGAATTTGAAATATAATACCTTTTTATCCTTTAACCTCCAATTTTAGTATACACTTTTTAAGATCTCACATTTTATTTTCAGGATTTAGAACTGTGTCACTATGTGGGAGTGGTGCGTGACCTTGAAGGGTCATGGGCCGCCATATCCACCTGCCACGGTCTGCGGGGAGTTGTCTTCGATGGCACCGCGATGCACTACATTCAACCAACTGATGGTATGGACGCCCTCTATACCTCACACACTGTCCTATAAAAATATATTAGGAAATAAATAATAGATATCTCATAGAGACAAAGCTATTTTTTATTAATGGAAAAATATGGAAGTAAGGGCTTACGACCTGTATTCAGCTGGCTTAAGTGTTTCACTTTACACAATATAACGTTCATAGTTCCACACAATCAACCTCCATATCTATCAAATTTTTTAATGTTATATATATATATTCCAATATGTAGAAACACTTTCTCACTATCTATGGACTAAATTTGATATTCATTTCCCTGAAACAGCATATATGTCACAATGAGAATCAAATTTTTTTTTAAATTATTTAAAGCAATATTCTATTTATTTGTAAAATGTTGTTACATTGCGTAAAGTGATCACTTAAGTCACACTCGTCAACAGGTGAAGTATTAACAATTACACCTGTCGATGAGAGTTACTGTTTCTCTCGAAACTCAAATAGTGCTAATAAACTCGAGTAGAGTTATAACATTGTTTTATTTATATCCATCCATTTTAATCATGAAACTCTACAAAGCTAACGCCGATTCTATCAATAATAAAATAATATGGTGTTCAGGCGCACATTTCTATCATCACAAATACACTGGCCACATAGTGACGTGTTTATAATAATTGTGCTAAATCTTTATTTACCACCAGATTCCCTCGGGGTTGTATCCTCTGGTTACTGTCTAATTACTTGGGTCCCAATTCCTTGTAATATTATAAAACTCAGTATGGCCGGGTAACAATTATAAGTGTATTACAATACATTATACAGTAAATATAAATTATACACTTCAGAGATAGACTTGTTATTCAGAAGAAGCTGTGATGGAAGAGAGCTCTTTCCCTAGAGGCGGCCCCCTTATAAGGCTCGCCTCCCACTACTCATCTACTCAGTTTCATGACACATACATACGTACATTTACAAAGTGACAGTTCTCTAAATTAGTCTTGTTTTCATTGCAGACAACGATATAGAGTCTGAGCATTTTTTCTACAAGCACGAACACCTGATCTCCAACCACACTTGCGGCTACCAAAGTGGACTTCACTCCGGAAACACGTCGGAACATCATGAACACAGTCACACAACTCCTCACTCCACCGCAGACGGCCTCGTGATGGACGGAAAGCACAATGAATTCAACCGGATTCTGAGGGTAAGTTTGTATTCATCAGTGACGTGCAGTAGGTATAAACTAAGGTTATGCTGTTATCATGATATTATAATATACTATATGCTACATTGTCCATAGGTTTATGATCTTTTGTTTAACCAACGTCTTTGGCAAAATGAATCCATCAAAATAAAAATGCATTATCCTCAAACGCAAAGAACAATCATGAAAACAACACGTTTAGTAAGGTAGTCAAATTTGCGAATTAGTAAATGAGGAAGTAGATGCTTCGATCAGCTCTAAGCCAAATTCAAAAGCTTTCAAATGTCACGTAAGGACTCTATACAATATGGATCAGCTGATCCGTTTCTGACTCTGCCGAGTGAAATTTTCAATTCAGTAGGTAGCAATTGTATGGCTTGAATAGAACGACAGATTAAAACAGTGGCTAGCAATTGTAGTTGCAATATATGGAGAATAACCCAGTAGAGGATTACAATGCTCCGACGGTGTCGCGCGTTAGCATCCAGAACTACGCAACTGATGATTCTACTGATACACGGTGGACGCTAGCGTAATTATAACATAATATGGATTATTTTTAGCAATGCACAACTTTTTTGCTTGTATTCACTGCACGCCCCTAGAATTCAATCTTCAAATAAATAGTTATCTTAATTAAACTGGCAATTGTTACTATGCTATATAAGACTGTACTGTTTATAAAATAGCAGTTAGGCAAACGATGCTCTACAAATCAGAACGTTAATCTCCTAGTCTTGTTTGACGTTAGTTGAACTTTTTTTATGAGCAGCAGGAATGTAAACCTTTCAAACAATGTTACTTCGTACTCGTTTCCCCTGTTTTATTTTTCCTTAATTGTCAATCAAAATTTTTTAGTACAAGAGATCTGTTAATGATGAATCAAAGATCCGAGGTCCCTACAATGCCAACAAGCACTCGCGCTACGTGGAGTTGGTCCTCGTGATTGACAACAAGGAATATAAGGAGTTGGGAGAAAGCCTCAGTAAGGTGCACCACCACAGCAAGGACATCGCCAACATCATAAACTCAGTATGTATTAAATTAAAGTACTGTAAATTATAAAGATTATTAGTACAGAAATATGTGAGGTCCAGAATCAAAAGCGGACATCACATCATATATTAATCATCTATTGAAATAACAAGCAACTTTTAAATGCGTTTTCATACAAAATTTGCCAATATTTGTCTAATTTCAATAGACTAGTCTTGTAGACATTAATTTGCTTTGTATTTGTACATACCTATCTCGAAAACCATACAAATTGGACACGTCTAATTTTAATTCTATACCTCACATATATTAAATACATGCAAACTTACTGTCATTCTGTACAGATGTATACAAGAATTGAAATAATAAATAGTAATAGCGTTTCTAGTATAATATAATATAATTTAAAATAGGGTGAGTTGGGGTAAGTGCATCTAAGTTTTCTACTTACGTTAGAAATTGCATTTCAGTGCCGTAATCTATTAAGAAATATTATTATAAATCAATATTTGCAGTGACAGTCTAGAGATGGTGCCATAATTTGAAATGGTATCACAGTGTTATTTTTCAATCTATCATGTATGTGAAGAAGACGTAAATCCTGTGCGATCTTCGAGTCGTACGTCCCGCGGATTGGATTACGACGATTCCGGTCGTAAATCAGAATCGCCGAAGAGGTGGGGGGGTAAAGGATGGAAGGAAATAAGGTACTTGGATTAACGGATAAGGGTCGATGATGGGATAGGGATTTCAGTAGAAGGACCAGTGATCTCGGGAAATCGGGAATCTGAAGGACTGCTCACCTTACGTCGTGTATGACACGCTTCCGTCACCCCGCAGTCGCAGCCGATATCACACAAACAAATCCACACCACTAATGCTCTCGCGATGTCTAGATTGAACAAATTTCGTTCTAGCTGACGTCAAGGTCACTATTCACACTGAAGACAAGCAGTAAGGAAAAAGGATGGGTGGGAATTTGATCGTGGAAAGGTGTCAATAACAAGGGTCACGGCCGATTCACAAGACGCGGAAAAAATGTGTTTTATGAATACGGAACAATATATTTTGATAATCTTTTGTGCTAGAGCGCTGATATTAGGCAAGTACCTTTATAATGAATTGTAGTTTGCGATGTACATATTTATTTTATGATTATTTTCGCAGATTACGATTTGTAAGACCAGATATACTTACCCCATAAATATTGCACCGTAGATTAACGTACCTCGTATATTTTTGTATAGAAATTTTGCAACTAGTCTAGATGTCTAGAGAGAATTTAATTTTGAAATGTGTTTTTTTTTTTAAATCTTTGTACATCAACCTTTACTTAATTGTTGTTATTTGCAAATATACGTATACTGTTATAAGTTATAATAAACCGTTTGTATTTGATTTTTAATTGATTAAATCATTTTTAAAATTTCATAAATAAACAAAATAATATTTAATTTAATTATCGTTTTGATTGTAATCCCAACACTAGTAGTAAGTATGTCACACTTCCATCGTCCGGGCAGTTTTACTGGATTTTTTTTTAACTCGGCACGTATTACTCATCATTAAGAACCAAAATTACTAATTCATGGTGTCATTGAGCAGATCACGAAAGGCGTTTTCATTATTTTACCAATTTGTCAGAAATAATACAAGTAGATGCTCTTACCCCAGATTTGGGGTAAGTGCATCTACTCGTCCAATTTTCATAAAATGCTTTCAATATCAACTATCCTAAAAGGTTACTTTCCGATTTTTAAAGACTTGATTTTTAGAATATGGTTAAATTTTCAAAGGCATACCATAATTTTATAAAGTTTGAAAACAGTTGAAAGTTTACGTTGATGATTTATACATAGCACTTGTCATACAATATAAACCAAAAATTAGATTATTTATATATTTTTTTAATTTGGTAGCTTTACCTTTGCTATAAGACTTTTTATAAAATTTTCAGCTGTATGCTCCGCTGAATATCTTCATCGCCCTGATCGGAGTCGTGGTGTGGACCGAATATGATGAGATATCCCTCTCCACCAACGGCGACACTACTCTCACCAACTTTCTCCACTACCGGCGTGAGAGACTCGTGAAGGATCATCCTAATGACAATGCGCAGTTATTGACGTAAGTTAAATGTTGTTTTTAAATTTTTAATTTTCTTGAGGGTTGCCGTATCGACCCCTCGGAATAACAAGGTTCCATCTGACAATGACACTGTTTTCAGATAATGAGCTCAAGAGTGTTGATTGAATTTCAACATATATTCATGTATATTTTGTTTTGAGTATGCAAATATGATCAGTTTTTAGGTCTTAACTTATTTTCAGTATTATCAATGACCACTGTGAGATGAGGGAAATTAAAAATATAATAAAACATTGTAAATTAACAATAATGATCTATAAATTGAAATAAATAACTGATGCAGTTGGAACTGCAGCTCTTGCTATTTCCTTTAATATTCGTTAAATAGAGTTGGTGTGTATAGAAGAAATAAAGAATAATGCATTTGAAACCCTTTTCACGCAATAACTAAAATTAGCCCAAAATGTAACTTGGAATCTTGTTATTCTAATGAAATGTAAAAAATTAACTATAATGATTTGACATTGGGATTAAGTTTAAGAAATCGGATACAGCTGTTCTTTTCTAATCATATTTTTTATGTCAAACAATCTCATTGTATTATCGGCTATACACATTAACCGAGATAGATATCAATTACGACATACAAAATTGTAACACTCCAAGTGCGTATTTTACCTCAAATCACTATTGATACAATCCACGCGGTGGAAATATTCATTCACCTCGGCTCTTCGGGAGCTACTTCAGTATTGTACCATCAACTTTGGTCTCACCTTTCCGGAAAGATCAAATAATCATTTTACAAGACTCTGGTGAATCTCTACTCACTTATGCTTCCGAAATTTGAACTTTGACAAGACAATATGAAAGGCATTTTAATATATGCATTTGAAAGAAAAAATATTTGATCAAATTATTTGACATTATAACGCAGAGCTCAACACACTGTATTATGATGTCAGAGTGTTCCGATTCATCAAAGTTGGTAGGCTAAGCTGTCAGTGACTGAAACCACGCTGGCAGGACAATGTTGTAGCGGACTTCACTAACATGGGGTTGAATAGGAATCGGTTTTCTGACACTTATGACGCAGTTCAGACTTATTATGGTAATGAGTTATACAAAATGAAATATATAATCAATGCAATAAAATCAAACACAATTTTTTTTGTTTTATATTTAATTTTTCCAAATAATTGGACGATCCTTATCCTTGGTATTTCTAACATTGTCAATTTTAGCACTAAGGGAATTTTGTATTGTTAATCACCTAATATCTAATACCCAACTTTGTATAATAAGCTTACCACACTGTCAAATTATTTGTAAAATTAAATATAGAACCAAAAAAATCGTGTTTGATTTATTGTTTTGATTAACAATGGAGTTGAACACCTATAGAATGAATACCGTCTGTATTAAAAAATATATAATTTATATATTCTTATATACTATTTTGGAAATATTATCTTTTCAACATAACAAATTCAGTAAATGAATCTGAACGTTTCTAGTCGAGAGCAGTTTGTGGGCGGGGTGGTGGGTAAAGCCCTGAAGGGACCCATCTGTACCTTTGAGTTCTCCGGAGGGGTGGCCATGGACCACTCCAACGTGGTAGGGCTGGTTGCCACAACTGTCGCTCACGAAATGGGACACAATTTTGGTGAGCACTTGTTTTATTGTAACTTGTTAAACCATTTATATATGTAGATCACTTCTGACAATTGACATTTTACAATCTTATGTATTTTTTTTTCACTGTTTCCTAGGTAAGTTTGTAGAACTCCATAATTACATATATGAAAATTTATTATTGTATCAACTAATTGTCCCCCATTATATTGTAGTTATAAATACAAGTTGTTGAGTTAAATTGTTAGATTCATAATGCCCTTACAAGGTGAGACGCGTCTCAAATAAATTAAACGAGTAGAATCAAAAAACAAGTGTTTTATTTTCGCATATGTATTTATGACAAACGCATTCAAAAAGGTCAAAGTTCTGGAATATACAGTAACATTCACACAATCTCCTTCTTTATCGACCTATCGATGACTACTGCAGATCAATATCTCTCCCACTTCTGCTGGGTCCAGTTCTCTGATGTCTGCATCATATATAACCCAGCTGTCTTCCTGATGTCATGCGATCGCTTTTCCGTAGTTTCATTAGTGTGTGAATCTCGCAATGGGAAATGCTGGGAAGACCAGCAAACTGAAATGACATAGAGGACAGCGTGACTCAAACATACGTGTATTATCCTTTCTCCCAGTTAGAAGTGTATCGAAAATTGTCACTCCTATGATTGCCCTATTATACTTTGTGTAATAACATCACTCTTTTATGCTTGTGACAGTAAATGTATGTATAATCTAATGTTTTGAAAATTGTTTTTTAAGTTTATATATGTATGTCGTTACCGATAAAAAAAGCACATAGAGGCATCGAAAGGTGTAGTTTTTAAATTCACAAACTAACATCTCGTCTTTTTCTTTGTATAATACATATTAAAACAATTACATATAGATTCTCTTTTTCTTTTCTTGCTTTTATTGAGAGGAACCGGTGCATGAGTAAAAACTTATATAACGGTTGGGGTCCTTTCGATGTCATGCGATCATTATGTTTTACATTGTCCAAACATCACTTGTTTTTCGCTGTTTTTCCTTTCCCACTATCTAGTAATGTGTTCAATCCACTGCAATTTGAACTTGAGGAAACGCAGTGTCTTTATCCTAAAATACAAATTATTTTATTCCATTCAGAATTACAATCTCTCTCTCAGTCAATGTGCACATATCTGAGCGTCGTGATCCTTTGATCTGCTTCTGC
Source organism: Eubasilissa splendida (assembly GCA_031772225.1). Taxonomy (NCBI): domain Eukaryota; kingdom Metazoa; phylum Arthropoda; class Insecta; order Trichoptera; family Phryganeidae; genus Eubasilissa; species Eubasilissa splendida. Next base: position 4,757,360 of record CM062866.1, read on the forward strand.
AGCGCTTGCCTCCACTCTTCGTGATCCTGGACCTTGTTTAGTGCGACATATAACGAAGCTCGATCAGTTCATCTTGTTGGAGATCAGCCTCTCGCTGTTCATTTTCCTTTTTTTTTTGTTATTCTTGTATCAAAATGACTCAATAATAAACTGTCAAAATTTCAGGTATGGAACACGACACCGAGGATTGCCAGTGCCCCGATGAACGCTGCATCATGAGTCCTTCCAGCAACTCCCTCAGCCCGACGCACTGGTCTTCATGCAGCCTGGAGTACCTGGCGCTGGCATTTGAGCACGGAATGGATTACTGTCTGAGGTGCAGTACTTCTCTTTCCATGTGTCTGCCATCTTGGATTTTGTTTTACATATAGAATGCATTATTGAATGTGTACAACAAATCACTTGAAAGAAGAAAAAATAGAATTCAAAAACAATGTGTCGACATTGGACGAATAGAAATTTAGCTGCTCAGATATCTACATACTTTGTTTTGATATTGTTGATGAATTTTTCATTGTTTTTTGAAGATATCTTTCAAAACATGGTTAGTTTCACAGGCCAGTAAATGAGTAGACATGAAATAAAGTGTACATATAGGAGAGGGATTTGGAACATCAGTTGCGAGACGAGGGGCACTCTACACACATTCTTAGTGGAAACATAAATCTGATGGTTTATGACACATAAGTATTTACTCTTCAAAAATAAAATCTTTGCGTAAACAAGACGTATATTTTACATTAATGCATTTTATTATATATTATCTAAAAAAAAAAAAAAAAAAAAATTTATGTGGTATCTTGCCCCCCCCAGTTCAGTGCTTAAATTTTTGTTCTAATCAAGTCATATTTTAAAAAAAGTCACAGAACTATTTGATTATGTAAGTGGTATCAAAATGATCTTATGGGCAACATTAAAATAAAAATATTGAGACATGGAATTTGCGTCAATTGCGTTCAATTATCTGTGTATACACAATGATTGCTGAAATTGTACTGTGTATCCTATGCCCTCAGGAACAAACCGACCCGTCTTTTCGACTCGCCCGTGTGCGGAAACGGCTTCGTAGAGTCTGGGGAGCAGTGCGATTGCGGACTTACCAAGAATTGCGGCACCAACCACTGCTGCGATCCAGCCACGTGCATGCTGTTCCCCAATGCCACGTGCGCCACAGGAGAATGCTGCGATCTGGAGGTGAGTTTCTTACTTTAATTGTAATTGTGAAGTCAAGTTAAAACCAATAACATCCGCTCGCACTAAATTATTGACCAAATAAATCATAACCCATTTGGTAACAGGGATAATATGTACAAGGTTGGCAACATTTCGGATACCAATGTTACTGTATTCTGTAGAGTGAGCTAGTTAGATATGGTTTTTTGAAATACAAAAATCTTTTAACTCATTATTCACATTAAAAAAATTTAATTCGAGCTATCATACTTTAATCTTCATTGTAAATTCTAACAGTTTTTATTTTATTTCAGACCTGTCGACCATCCAATGCGGGATCGTTGTGCAGAAGTGCCGACCATGAGTGCGATCTACCGGAATTCTGCACCGGACAATCTGAATTTTGTCCCGATGATGTTTTCAAAATGGACACTGAAACGTGCGACCGTGGAAAGGTATTTTTATCTTATTTTTATTTTTGTCGGTCTGGCTTTTTGAGGAAATGTTATGGTTAGTAATTGATGATGGTGGACACTGTTATATGGATAACAGACATACATAGCTTTTAAAACCAGTAACATCAGCAAGAAAAGCATGTTTTGATTCTTATTTATTTAACGAAACCCAGATTTTACGCCAATTGATTTAAAAATTTTAAACTCTCAAACTGGAAGCGATGCCACAATTTTTAAAATAACATTTTTACAAACTATGTATGTGTAATACTTTTGTTGACAAAGCAAATTTTAATATCAAATTTTTACAAGACTAAAATTATTTTAAAAAACACATACAATAAGGAACGAAAGTAAACTGTAAGCAGTGGAAATGAGATCACTTAGGCGTATATGTGGCAAATCTATTTATGACAGAGTAAAGAATGAAGAAATAAGGAAAGAATGTAAAGCTGATGTTAGTATAATAAGTAAGATTAAAAAAAAATCACTTAGGTGGTTTGGTCATATGGATCAGATGAATGAGGAGAGAATGGTAAAAAAGATGTATGATGCAAGTGTTGATGGCACCAGAAATAGAAGACGTCTGCAGAAGACTTGGCACAACCAGGTAAACCAGATTCTGGAGGATGGTTCTGTTAGAAGCCTCAACAATCGGCGAACTTGTATGAGAAGATGTATGAATGTGGATGAGGCGAGAATTGTGTGTTAGGACAGAAGAGTGTGGCGCTCTATCCTTTCTGTCTACCTCCGTGGAGAAACGGCATGATGGTAAGTTAGTTATAAATTTAAAAATTAACATCAAAATAAACAATGAGAAATACACAAAATATTAAAGTTAAATAAATTATAACTAATTTATTTTCGACCTTCAAACTTTGAGATAACAAAAACCTTAAATTAATAAATATATGTACGTATTCAGTAAATGTTTAAAGTACGGGTTTCATTGTATATTAAAAATACATCATTTTTATACCGTTTTGATTGTTAGGTTTTAAATCAAATCAGATCTGACTGTTCTTTCATTGGGCCAGAATCAAGCATTTATAACATGATCTATTCCATTTTATTTTAGGCATTTTGCTACCACGGTTCCTGCAGGACGAGATCCGATCAGTGCCGGCTGCTGTGGGGACCATCAGGAGAAAGCAGTGATGATCAGTGCTATGAAATGAACAAAAAGGGATCCAGGTAAGATGAATCATTTTTTTCATTTCCACATAAGATTTTTCCATCACGCTATATAGTATATATCAACTGTTCTCTATAATATTTCATTAATAAATTTGAGGGTGGAAGAACTGAACTAAATGGATTATTTTCTAGGCACGGCAACTGCGGCTACAACCGCCTGAAGCAGCACTTCAGCACCTGCCAGGAGGACAACATATTCTGCGGCATGCTGCACTGCCGGCACCTGAACGAGCGGCTCGAGTTCGGTATGGAGAGCGTGGCCATACTGTCGCATTCGTTTATCAACAGCCGTGGCTCCATCATACCCTGCCGGACGGCCATCGTGGACCTGGGTCTGAACCAGGTCGACCCGGGGCTGGTGCCGGACGGGGCCAAGTGTGGAGATGGAAAGGTATACCTTTCGCAATTTAAAAGAAAATGTTTTTACATTTTTATTTTTAGTTTTTAACTAACTTGCCATTGTGCTGTTTTCGCGTGGGTAGGCAAAGAGACTAGAGCGTCACATTCCTCTATGTTAATCCTTTTTTTTTTAAAGAGATCAGTATACTGAATACGCATCATATAAATATTCTTACTATTTTCAGACTAAGCTATGGGCTTTTGCTATAAAAGTACAACGTATTTGGTGGTCTCCTGGAACGAGGCTCAAATCCTCGACCACTTGATAGCTAAACGAGTGTCTTACCACAACACAAGACAATCAACGAACATCTACACGCCGGTTCTGAGAGCAACAATGACATTTTATCAAAGATTCAACATGTTCTTAGCTCCGAAACTGTACAACACACTCAGCACCAACTGGAAATCGTTCACTTCCAATAAGATTACACAAATATGGATCCAATATATGATCCAATTGGGTAGAGATTAATCAGAAGCATCGCTATCCAACATTCTAACATAATCATTATACAGTGTCTACACTAATAATTCACTAGTTCTACAACACTCTCACTACATTTTTTTCTTCTCTATTTTCATTTTTATTCCTGTTGAATCTTAATCTTTCTTGAATTAAATAACACCACAACAGCACGCAAAAAACTGGCTATAAAAGATGACAATCTAGCAAAGTAGCTATATATATCAGTGGTGGAGTCTACTCTATCCCACACAATAAACAATTAGTATATACTTAATTGCAATATAATTGTATCTTATGTTTATCATGATATATTATAATATATCCACCTCTGTTACAATAAAAACATGTATGTAAAGAGTAATAAAAAGTCTAATAAATTGTAGACCAACGAACACATCATATTCTCTTCTATTTTAGATTTGGATCTAGGAAAGACTTATTTTTCTCTTTTCAATTCTTCTATATTCCATAAAATTGCACATTTTTATAATATTAATGTTTCAGATGTGCGTCAATCAGAAGTGCATGGCGGTAGCTTCCCTGAGACTGGGGCCGCGAGCTGGGCCCGAATCCGGAGCCGTGTGTCCCTCGGACTGCTCTGGGCACGGAGTCTGCAACTCATTAGGTCATTTCTTCATACTCAGACATATCATATTCATCTCATTGTATATCTTATTATTTATTTATTTACTAGTTGAACCCATGATTACCAAATACATTCTAGTAAATGATGTCATAAATGTTCTGTCAAATTTTTTAACATGGTCGTACATCTAATCATGCCAGATATTTCACTGAAGTTCTCTATCCATTCTCCATCAATCTTCTAATATATTCTTTATGATCCGTTCCGCATACCCAAACCATCATAATGATCCTTTCTTAATTCTGCCAACTCTTCCATGAACAGCTTCTAATTTGTTAGTTCTTAATTAAATTGCTACCGTCACAATATAATATACTCTCTTCTATTTAGGTCTAAAATTAAAATTCTAATTATGTTGTAATGTTTAGGTCACTGCCACTGTGAGAAAGGGTTCGCTCCTCCACTGTGCAAACTGCCCGGCCCGGGTGGAAGTTTGGATTCGGGACCCGCCAGTGACCCCAACGGTTTGTTTCTCGAGCATAATATTTATTTTTTACACATTAATTTAACTCGAATGTCAATACTACACATCTCTATGTCATTAATAAAGTGTCCCAAAAAAATATATACACACTTTATAGGATATTCTGGATTAGGCATTTTTGATAATGCAAATGGCAAACATTTTGTATTTGGGTGCATTGCACCTTAACAGCTGCCTTTAATTCTTTAATTTATATCAGTTTTGTACCATCAACCTTATCTTTTACGTGTCCCCATAAAAAAAGTGCAATGGCACGAGGCCCGGAGAATGTGGGGCATATTGAATTTTATCTCTTGGACCAATTCATCTGTTGGGCCATCAAAACAGGTCCTCTTATCATGGTAGTGGGAATGTGCTGGAAATAAAACTTCTCATTAACAAGTAAAACTTTTCCAATAGGCTCACTTTAAATGCAATACATTTTATTGGAACATCCTATATGTATATTTATTACCACTTGCTATGAATAGTCTCCTCATTGTTTTTCTTTTGTCAACAGCTCAAAAGCAAGTGACGAGGGCGCTTCTAATCTTCTTCCTCGGCATCGTACCTTTCATCTTGCTAGTTACATTCTTCATCTACTATTCTCGCCAGAACTCTGTCATGTTCTGGAAGAAGCCCAAAGGATCAGCGTACGTACAACCAAACACATTCCTCTGTTGTAGGACTGCATCACCCTCTTGCGCTAAAACTGTGTGTTGCTTTGACTTTAGTAGTAGGACTCCTGGTAATGGTTGCATGCAAAACCTCAATGTCTATTCTGAAAACCAAGAAGACACCCCGAAATCTAGAACCAACAACCGAACTGATTTAAACAATGTAACGGAAAATCGAAAAAAATTGGATATCCAAAAATCTGGATTGATCTCCACGACAAATGAACATGTCACTAACAATTTTGCAAGTTACAGAACGCGGGTTTTGAGCCTGCGTAAAAGCATGCTTTTCGGAGGCTCAAAAGATGATAAACGCACTTCTAAGATTGATGTGAATCAAGAGTGTCCGAACGTCGAACCAAAGAGAAATGTACCTTCGATATACATAGAATACGCGCCCGCCAAGGGCAAGATGTTTGAGAAAAATGTTAAGGGATTGAAAGTGGATACTTCCATAAATAATGATCTCTCTGACGGTATTTCAACAGCTTCGACATGTTGTTTCACACCGGAAACAGCTGAAATTGCCTCACCTGATGAAGAGTCTACGAGCGGGATGGTTTCTGTCAAAGCTCTGAGAGAGAAACTCATGTCTAATACCAAAAATAATTATAAGCCTTCTGTGAATGGTAATTCAAGTAATTCTGACGGAGGGTCACTAAGTGTCGGCTCAACAAAAACTCCCAATACCCTTTCCCCTCAAATTTGTAGAAGTAAAATGCCTTAATTAATTTTTAAGTCATAGTTAAATGTGTTTATTCAAATGTTGAATGCGAATTACAATCATCACAAGTGTTTTTATTACGTAACAAAAACGTTTGTGCAGTTTGTTGTAATCAAAATTAAACGATTGCAGAAATTTACCGTAAAGTTTAATCGATTGAAATTATTTGAGGTGCGGAGTAGATTTCAGCTGTGATATTTTGACTAGTAGTGATAAACTTATAGTAGACAATATCATCTACATTTCACTCTAGACAAAGTTTATTCTGTGCAGGGATAACCGATGATACTATCGCTTCATATTGCAGTATAAGATCCACTTTTCGTCACATATGAGTAAACTGCACAAACTTTTTGAGTTACCGGCTAAATTGATCACCTATTTTTTGTGTTCATTTTTGTTCTACTGGTTTTAATGGTTACTGGTTTTGCATCTTCTTTTAATGTTTTTATATTATTGCATTGTTTAGTTTATGAGTGCTTTAGAGTCATCACATGGTTTCGGTTGGCAACAATATTTAAGTCATCTTTCAAGCTTCTAGTGAATGCTTTTGTACCTGTTTGATGATTTAACACATTTTGCAAGTATGTACTCTTTTGACATTTTTATATTTGGTGCTTTTTAACAGTTTCATGTACATTTTAATATTTTAAACTTTACCATGATAATTTCGCATGGGTTTTTATACAAAGTGATATTTTTCTTATTATATTAGATTGAAAATAATGATCGATGTTAATATAATATACCATTTATGAATGTTCTTTGCTAAGAAATATTTGATCATTTTTTGTTTGATAGTTAGGAATTTGCTATATTTATTTATCGAGTCGGGCGTAGAATTTGTATTACCTAATCCTTCAGAAATGACTTAATAAACTTAGGCATTATGATACTCAATCGGCAAGTAGTGTCAATACACAAGCACGGTGAAGGAGCCACTTCTAAACAAACAGTGCGGCGTTTGTTCGTAATGTTTAGGAATAGAGTTATAATTATCAAAGATGAATTGTCATGGTCGGCTGCTAGTGGAAGAAAACACGCATTAAACCAACCAGCACCGAGGACCCACCATCTTACTTCAGAACAACTTTCACCTTTTCAAGCACTACTCACGACAAATATAATTCAATAACAGTAAAGCCAGCAAATAATGCCGTAATAAGTTTTTAGATCATATTTCACTTGAATTTTATTCTACAGGATATATAAGCTTGTAAATCATTAGCAAAAATGTATAGAATCTAATGTTATATTTAGTTAAAATCAGTCATTATTTTTGGAACAACTTAATACATACTTATTTTCTATATAAGAATTATGTTTTTAGTTAATTTTCTTGTGTATTTCATTAATGTAGTTATTATGATTATCATTTAAAACACGTGGATCTTTTAAAATTGATTATTTTAATTCATAAGATTAAAAATATGTTTTGATTTATAATTATTCTGAATAATTAATAAAATTTATATTTATACTTGATAAATAGAAAACACTATTTGTTGACTTGCTTGACTAAAAGCAAGTTTCATCTAAATATTAGTTCCGTCTTTGAAATGTTGTCGTGTATTATAATTTACAATGAAAACTAATTTTAAATTAGATTTTGATAAATATGACCCAGCAGACGTACAATAGTACGCATGTACTCATCTGACAATTGATCTATTGTAGTTTTTCTTGCACTATTAAATGTTGTGTAGCTGTTTGCTCACTGCTCATTTGAAGGCCCAATTTATATAAATTTATATTTATAAAAAAAAAATTACCGAGTCTAATTATTAGTACAATAATGAAATATAATTTGCTATAAAGTTGTTGTTTTTTAACCTCAAAGTAACAGAGAGACATTTTTCTGGTGATATTAATTTGCAAATTATCGCATCCTGGAATGTAATATATGGACTGACTTCTATTAAAAGTTGTCAATTGACATTCTGTAATAATTTTAAAAACTTATCGGTATGTTCTCGCATATAGTTTATAAAAATAACCCTTTAGGTATCTTGTCAGTTGACGGATAAATTCAGTATTTATGAGGACAGCGGTGTTTATTTTTTTTATATTTCTGATAACCTAAAATACCACACCGCACAAGTTGTCATCCAAAAGTACATTTTGATACTGAACCATAGATAAAACTGAAAATACGCTGTTGAAAATCGCAATGATTTTAAAATTGATATGCTCTTTTTAAAATGCATCTAAAATATACAAATAAGTCTTCAAGAGCAGTTATCAATTGTAAAACTATCACTATAGCCAGAATAAACATTTTCAAACATGTCACCCTCTATTTCATTAATCGGTTAGTGGCGTTTTTGTTTCTGAACCCCTCAAATGCACATTGTGATAACGGCATATTTTTAACTTATGATTACGTATATTATAATTTTCAATTACTTTTTTTTTTTACTAGCAGTGGTTTACCAAAGTTTATTAGAGATTTATACGGAATGTTGTACAACTTATTTTTTTGAAGATCTTATTCATTATCTACTGCAATGCTCTTTATTTAGTTTCGTTATCAACCAGAAAAATACACGACAGCTTCCGAAATAACATCCGATGCAATAACAGTGTGACATTGGGGCCTTTGAAGATGATATGTTGATTACAAAAAATATTGTTTTTTATGTTTGGTTTTTTTTTTTGCATATTGCCAATTATTCAAGACCAATAATATAATTGGTGCACTCGCATAATATTAGTGTTGCCCATCTCCTTTTATGCTTGTTATCATTAAAATGTTGTTTTCCCCTAACTATGTAGTAGCTTTGCTGGTGTGTTATATTTATCGTTTTCTAACCTCTAATATTCCTGTCTCTCTTTATGTAACTTATTATTTTAATCTTTCAATTCTTTTAATAAACTATCCTGATATCTATTTCTTTACTTATCTTTTTTTTCTTATCTCTTCATACATTTCTATTAGAAGTAGTGCATGAATTGGTGATGGCTGAAATGTAAGCTTTCGCCGGTAAGTAGCCAATATATTTTTCATTTATTTACTTACCACTATTACATTTATTTAGCTATCATTTATGATGAATCATTGTTTGTTTTTCTATAGTACGTACCTAAGATTTGATTGGTTCGATACAAAATACCGGGTGTCACATAATTAGTTGTTTGAAAAATGTTTTTCAAATTTTTTGGATTTTTTCTTCGAGCCATTGCGTATTTCAATTTCGACATCTGCCATTAGTGTCAAGTATTACGCAACATCACTGTCTCGCTGTGTATCTTCTTGAGGTAGATGCAGATATGCTGATGCCATATACTTATTGCGTAACTTTTGAGCGACAAGCGATAGCAATCACTTCTAATCCATGTGTCGAATGGGATGAATAGGAATGTATTACCTAGTCTACCATGTTGGAATAATGCAAAGAGGTGTAGTTCCTCATTTATGTACAAACCATTAATGCATGAACATTTTCAATGATTTAATCATTTTATTTGACTTGTATTAAAGCAAATAAATTTGAAAAAAGTGATACAGATTGATTGTAACGTTTTACAAAAAGGTAAATCATAAATATTGAAGTAAAAAAAAGCAAATTTTGATATCGCTAACTCTTAAATGTTGATATTTTTCTCAAAGTATTACATTTTCTACACCACATTAAACGAAGAACACTTCCTTGAAGTTTGTACAACCAGTTATGTGACTTTCTGTATAGTTATCTATTGCTGGAACTGTCAAACAATAAATGGAGGCCAATGTTGCAATTATTACAAGATTGCATACAGTGGTGCAAAAAAAAATCATCTTTTTAGATCAGACAGTATTGATAATCAGATTCTCAGTTATTTTATATTTTAAATATGCCTTTAAATCTGATGTGCTAAAAATCAAAATATCTAATCATTTTTTTGTTCAACAGGTCAAAATCACCAACGAAAGGCAACATACAACGTGGTCTCTCGCGCCCCAATTGTTTCGGTCTCTCTTCTCCCTCTCCTCCTTCCTCTACCTCGCCACTTTCCAACACCGTATCGGCTTCTGCACTTTCCCCCGATGACATGAACTCCAGTCTTCTGCCGTCACAAAACACCGCAGGACCGGATATTCCTTCGTTAAACAGTAATTTCTTTGGACATTTCAAAGGATTCACACTTTTCCCGATACAAAAACGAGACGAATCTTTCGGAAATCAAAACTTTGGCATTGAAAATGAACAAAACAATGCTGCCACTGTGTCTTCGTTTACAAATAAACCGACGTCACCGATGAATTCTGGATCTGTCAAGATTGCAGTTAACTCACTCAACAAGAATGCCAGCCAAACGGCGCAGATAAATAGAGGACCTTCGTTTAGTACACCGCGATCTCCAAACAATTCACAAAAGTTTCCGCAGAGATCCGCACCTCCAGTACCATCAGTGCCTACTGTAGCTATCAAAATACCCAATGTGCATCGATCAAATACGCAAACGTCTGATAATAAAAGGGGAGTTACGTTAGACAGATCAACAACTGACGCAAACAGGCCCAAATCTCTCGCAACAGGCGTGGAGACTGTTAACAGTACATCAATAGCGCCAGCTCTCCCTCCTTTAAACCCTGGTCAGCAAAACTCTCGACCTATCATTTCCAACCCTATCTTAGAAGCTTCTACGTGCACAGCTAAGGAGTTAATCTCTCCTTTGAAGAACAGCAGCGGTTCTGGTGGAAGTGTTGTAGTGCCTTTGAGAGCAGCTCCAACGGCCCCACTGGCTACTTCCCCAACATCTAATAAACGGCCATTAAGCAGTCCAAATTCTACTACTAATGCTGTATTCATTATTCCAGAAGTTAAAAAACCAAAAGAAGGGAATACTTTGAACAGGATTGCCTCATTCTTAAAACAGGACAAATCATCTGAAAAGGAAAAATCTAGAAACGCCGTAGAAAGAAGTAATTCACTCCCTAAAAATCCAAATCATCAAGTTAAAATCGTCAAGAACATTGATAAAAATGCATTGAGAAATCTACAAATATCTAATCCGATTCTTCAGAAAGATATTGATTTGCCATCCAGCACTGTCCCCGTAGTTTCCGACTCTGAAGATTTAGAGGACCCATCTAAAATGGTCGTGATGAGAGCCCAAAGTATGAGAGGTCCCATTTTGGCTCCTAGACCAAATATACCGGCGTTTGGGTCTATGAGGCAAGCCCCAGGGGTTAAAAGACCGACATCGATTCCTGTAGGAAATAGGCCGACTTCTCCGCCTCCACCGAGACCGACTGAATTGCCGGTGAATAACGCCGATAAAGGAAACAAAGCGGAGTTTGTTAAGAAGATTCCGGGCTTGCCGGGATATCAGAATCCGCCTATTTTTGATAGAAGAAATCTAAAAGATAATAAAAGCCCAGAATATGACGACTGCGTGGCTGAAAATCACGCTCCTTTGGCAAATATTAGCGAAGAAACATCCCCAGATAACATTTATGCAATTATAGAAGAGAGCCCACCCTCGCAGCGTGACAAATCATTTGGGAAGCAGAAAAGTCCCACCAAAGTCAATTCTAAAGTGACGCCACCAGCTCTCCAACACATGACTCCTGAAAAAGCTGCCAATTTAACATCGGCAAGGTCAGATAGCTTGGGTTTGTTAGGAGAAATCGTATCAGAGATACAAAATAGAAACTTTGATTCAATTTACTCCACATCAACATTGGCTAGAAAGAAAAAAGAGAAAGAAATGAGAGAGAAGAACGGTATAGTCTCAGATGAAGATGCTGATTTTGACGATGCGTCAACTTATGCTAACACTTCACATTATAAATCTCCAGACAGTGAATATAGCAACGTAAATGGAGTGAAATCACTTTCTAGCGCAGCTTCTACGACAAGCAGTGGGTACTTGAATCCGGCGGCTGTCAATGTTCCTGTGGGAAAAATTCCTCCGCAGTCGGGCATCATCAGTGTTCTTAAAGATGACAATAAGGCTTCATCACCGACAGTTGCGGTGGCTGATAAGACAGAACCATACAAGCCATTCAGTTCCACTCTTCACAGAGCTCTGGGACCTTTTGCAAGTAGCTACACAAAAGATAAAACAGCCACTCTTCCAGCTACCACTGTTGAAAAGAAACCTCCGGAAAAATCTGTTCTCTCTCCGACATCCAAAACTGCTAGTTCTAAAGTACCCATGTTAACGAGACAACTTACACCCGATAAGCTGCTCGACAGGCCTAGCCCTATCGTCGGTATCAACAGACAAATCACTCCGCCCGGTCTTAAGGCGCAAAGCTCTCCAGCTGTTCCGAGTAATATAATGAGAAACACTCCACCATCACCAAAAGGTACAAAAGCAACAAACAGATTGTCTTCTTCATCGCTACAATCGAGTGTCAACAGTCCCGATTTAGTTTCAAGTTGCGCTCCGACCTCCAACGGCTTGAAATCACCCGACGTAGTGAGCAGTAACGGAAACATGGCGCCGGTTCCTAAACTGTCGGCTGTAAACCAAGGGGTTATATTAAAACCCACTCTCCAAATCGCCCCTCCCGCAAAATCTTCGATACAATCACAAAAAGTAGGCAGCAGTGTCAATGCTCAAAAACCGCTAACCAAACAACCGTCAAAGTCTGGTGTAAGTTCGGTAACTACCCCGGATCCAAAGTCAGCGTTGCGAAATGCGCCCGCACCGCCGTCTAACTTAAACGATAAAAAGAAAAGTGCTCCAGTCAGACCGACTTTACCAAAAGTGATTCAGAATAACGCAACAGACAAAAACAATTCTAGCAGTAATAGTAGTCTAAGTTCGAAGTCAAACAGTTTTGAGAAAAACATTTCTAATATTAGCAAAACAAACAGTGACGCTGGGAAACCGAAGCCGGTGGCAAAGTCAGCGACGAACCCGAAAAATGAGACTGCTCTAAAAAGTCAAAGTACTGTGTTACCCTCTAAACCTAGTATAGGATCAAAAGTGTCTAATGTTGCCAATCTGCAACAGAAATTTGAATCTTCGAAGATCGGTCAAGGGGCGAAGGCCCCGACAATAGGTTTAAAAAAAGTGTGAATACCGAATTTAGATTTTTTAGGTGCCATTTTATTTTAGGCTCGGCCTATCAGTCGTTCCGCCTTGTCTATGCTTTTTCTGTTTGCGGGCTGTGAACTCGGGTTCAGTCAGACGAGAGGATTTAGATAATTTAACAATTAAGTTATTCCTTCATCACCAAATGTGGGGAAACGAAGACTGCTTTTGATGGACACAGTGCATTCTATAATTCTAGTATTATTTTAGTCTCGTTTGAGAAAGAATTTTTTTTGTGATTATTGATTAATTTTGGGCAATTTTGTGTGTAGCTACTTTACTGTCTTTAAATGTACATTTTTTATTAATTTTCTATTTGAATTTGTAGAATTTACTTCAATAAAACTGTGAAATGATTATAAAATTTAAGATTGATTATATATTACATGACTATTGTTATATGCAGCTTTGCTAGGCCCTATATATACATATATATCCTAATTAATAAGCATATCTCTGTTTTTCTAATGAAAATGTACAGTATGCCTGCTGTAATTATTACGATTTGTGATGTCAAATACTTCTGTGAATAAATTATTACTTATCGTAGTGAGAAATTTAACCTATATTGAAACATATTACTGATACTACGTATCGACCCCTCCTATTTAAGGTATCGTAATTAACAGATTTAATTTTAGTTCTTCAACTTCTTGCTTTAAATGGGAGCAGTTGTGATCGTGATTGTTGATGATTTGTCGCCACTTATTCCATTGTCCATTGCGTTACTTGTGTATTCCGGAATGCGCTCCGCATCAAAGTTTTAACCAGGTCGGTTCATCGGTGTTAGTTGCGTTCCTCCCTTTCTCGGATCACCAATTTTATGATGTTTAATTCCTCTATGACTAAGGCATTCGTTCTGCGGAGTGTGCATTGCCAGAAACCCATTTCCAGAATGTCAGTCCTCTCAGAGTCCACGTTTCAGCATTGCAGAGAAAGCTAAGGATTCTGACCAGTTTCATTTTTATTTTTCTGGTGATGCTTCGGTCTCGCCGAATCTTTTTAAGATTGTATATCTCAACATTTCTCCTCAATATTTTCGCCTCGCAACTGTTTACGACATCGCAGTTACCAATCTTTACTTGTACAGTAATACTTCTTAAAATACGTATCAAATACATGTGAAAAACCAACTAAAAATGATTTATTTGTTAATTGAAATACTTTACGTGAAAGAGGTCGATACAATCAAATATATATAATTCTACCTGAGAATGACAAAAACTGTTTTGTTGGCAGAGTTTTTTTTTTATGTTACTTAAAAAAATCATTTAGTTTATGGAGAATTAAATATATTATATAAGAATTTCTCCATGACCAATATAAAAGTGAAAAAATGTGAATTTTATATACATAATGTTTCACAATAATTATTATGGTAAAACTGCCTTATTCCGGTTCAGGTTTTTCAAATATTTGCATAATTTTATGAAATTTCCATTGAATATTAAGTTGTAGTAAAATACTTGAAAGGTTTCTACATGGTAACATATATATATAACTTTCAAAAATTTGATAGATGCGGAGGTTTATTGTGGGTAGAATTGGTGAATGTTTCACTGTGTAAAGTGATCACTTAAGCCAGCCGAAGGCGGGTCGTATAATCCATGTAATACTTCCACACTTCACATATAATATAAATAGCTTCACGTTTATGAGATATCTATAATTTGTCTTAATAACAATGCCTTTGGAGGTAAAAATCCAGTAATTGTGTGCTCTCGGACATACTCAAATATTGTTCATTAATTAAAATTAACTCGCTTATTTGGCTTTGCGGTGCGACACTCGCCTAGTAACCGAGCGTTGAGCCCGGCGAGCCAGTCCTACATTGACAAGCACACGTGTTTAGCTTAATTTGAAACTAGCAAGAATACTGGTGTGATGTGCATTCCTACTAAAATATTTTGCCCCCTATCCCGAAAATTAGTAATCTCAGAAAAATATGACCAAACAAATTTATATCGTAGAATCAAGCTTAAGTTTTAACACATTTTAGAAGTTCACCTAGTACACAAAATACAATGCTAAGTAACCAGTTTATAGCAAACAATATTTTAAAATTAATGTAATAAAATTTATTTTATTCCCAGTGAACTGTACACATAACACACACTTACGTGATGTTCAAACATTAACCATGAGGGTAATATATTTATAAATATGTAATTAAAATGAAAATTAATTTTTCTACAGCCAAACATTTTTATTGTTATTTCGTAATCATTATTTATTAAATATTGATGCATAAATTTAAGCTTTCATCATTGCAATCTTACATTTCGTAATCATATTAATATAATGCAATCATTTATATGCATTTTCCGAATTAATATTTACAGAAAATGCACAGACTTTGTGGATATTTTGAATTTTTAAATTATAATGTTTAAATTGAAGAAATAGATTCAATTTTACAATAGGGACAATCAAATTAAATGTAGCATCACAATATGTACGTAAATTATGAAGGCAATTATACGTATTCATAAATCTTTATGCGTATTGCTCAATAAAATAATGCAATGCAGATATTTCAGTAGTTTTGAAATGTTAATGATTGATTGAAAAAAATATTATTTATCATTATTTTGTTAATATGATTTAAAGAATTAAATTAAACAATTGAAAATTATCTCTGTTCTCGAAAGGGTTTTTCATGCTTTGCTTTTTTTACATTATTTTCATTTTTAAATAACTATTATTGAGCTCGTCAAATTTTTTTGTTTAAATTTTATTCACTAATACCTAACCTACAAATCCAAGATCTGGTGGCGCTGGTTACATCTGCTATTTTGCTCGAAAATATTTGCTAGATACATTAACAATATTTTGCAAATTTTCTGCTCGAATAAGCCAATGATCTAAAAAGTGATTAAAAACACGAATTCTCGATGTTGAATTTCATCCCATGAAGATTTAGCATAGTATCCGACTGACTCATATAATCACTGGATACAATAACAGATAATTATTGTATCTTAAGAAGGAACGAAAGAGAGGAGATACAAAGAAATATATTTATGCGTAAAAATAATTAATATAAAACTAATTTAGATAATCCACTTAGAAACGTACAAAGATAAAAGCTATCTTTTGAAAAAATATTGTCATTACTGTAACATGAGCCCAGAACATCTTATTGCCAATTATTATAGCTTTACCAATTAAGCTATAATAACCTATAGAAAGTAATCAGATTTCACCTACATAAGTTCTTTTTATAAGACTATTTTTTCAATAGAGAGGTGCAGTGATTTATCTAAACTTGTTTGTTATTTTATGAAAAATCGTAATATAACAAATAGAATGTGATTTCATTAAAATCACATACTGAATTTTTTAAACCCTACAACATTTAAGTTTTTCAGATATTCAAAACAATTCTTAAGGTTTTTCAATCAAAAAATTTAAGATATTTACTCTCTGGCAAACAAGAATATAAAGTTGCTTCTAATATTTTAACGGCGCAAAAAATATAATACTCGTATATAAAATATAGTTCGTAGGTTTGGCAAAATAATGATCTCAATTTTACTGTATAAATAGCAAAATGCATACATGTTTACAATTTTTACAAATTTTTACCTTATTCTATAATAGGAATTTTGTTTTTGATAGATTTATATTAATCTTACGCTAAACTGTTTTTGAGTCATTCATCATATTTTTTTTTTCCAATCTAATGGTGTGTGTACATGGATTGAGACAAGTTTCAGAGATTCAGTGGAGGTAAATCTGTATAGCGTGTGCACTTGTTCAGATTTTGTCCTAATAATAGACTCCAAGATCACGATTGGAGATTTGTAGGATGAATTCAATTCGACAATGAGATTCATCACTTAATTATTATTTATTCTCAAAAGAAAGCATTAAAATACAAACATTTTTCAATTTTAACGGTATGATATTCAAATTAACTCGACAGATAAATGGAATATCAATTGTCAAAGGTTTGACATACAAACAAGTGTAATGTGTGACTCTAGACAAAATATCAAATCCTGTCTTGGCAGCAAGTGCCGGTGTTCGAGACTTAAAACAATCTCCTGGGAGCGTATCCCTGCCTCAAGACAAAAATCTCAACTGTGAACACGTGCCATAAAGATATATATATATCGATAATATTTTATTTCCATTGCTGATAAATCTTTTAACAGGCTTACAGATAAAAAGCTACTCTCAAAATTTGCGTGTTAGGTATTTTAAAGTCTGTGAAAAAAATTCACATGTGTCCAATTTTAAGTATATGATACAACTCATCAACATACATTTAATATATAGATTTAATGATTGTTTTATGAAACATCACATTAGATGTCCGATTTGAGTGTCGGTGACCGTTGGGTTAAGATGTAAATATGATATGATTTTAATTTTAAGTCACATGCTTGCGTAAATTATTTTTTCGTCTTTGTATAAATTTATTTATAAAACTTATATATTATGTATTAATCTGTTTTAACTGATCCGAAATAAAATAAATACTATCATATTTTTTTTTTTTTCTTTGCAGTCGTAAAAAAAATGTTGAGTTTTTTTATTGCGGGCATAATATTCTGACATATTAGTTGTAGAAGAGTGTTTATGGTAGATATTATACGAGTTGAGAATATACAAAAGGTTAGTACAGGGAGTTGGAATATGTTGTATATAAAACCAAAGATTTATACAAATATATATGTATATTGTAGACATTTTATAAATCAATATGTTACATGTATAGTATGGTGTCAAATTTATGACAATTGATCACTGTACACAGATACAATATGTCCATCTATTATATATTAAATGTGGCCTACTCAAAATATACACGACATAATAAATAAATCATTTTGTAAAATGTGTTTCATTTCAAAATATCTGGCCCTCGCAGATCGTGCCCTTGGAGCAACAAGGTATCATCTGATAGTTTGATCAAAATTCTGACAGTAATTTTCTCTTCA
The DNA here is from genome assembly GCA_031772225.1 of Eubasilissa splendida. NCBI lineage: Eukaryota > Metazoa > Arthropoda > Insecta > Trichoptera > Phryganeidae > Eubasilissa > Eubasilissa splendida. The sequence goes on from CM062866.1 coordinate 4,775,544, forward strand.
AAACTGTGTTACAAACATGTCAATTATATTTTAGTAGCACTTGAAATATTTATTAGTTCAACAACTGTGACAACCCCTGCAAAGAACACTGTATATCACTTTTGGGGAGATTTTATGAATGCCACAACATTGTATATCTTCTTGGCTATCAAATGATATATTAAACAACCGTATGAAATAAATAAAAACACTATTAAACTCATTTTCTAAGTGATCTTCCCTGCAACAACACTGCAAGATGGCAGACGCTCTGTTTATCAACATTTGTAAAAACCGATATACAGCGTTGTTGCACAAAGGATTTGAACTCAAATAAAATGTATGAGTGTATTGTATGACGTGCGGCATCGATATCAGGAATGAGTTTATTATGTAGCATAATTTTTGTAAAAATTTCACCTCACGGACGATGAATCATGCTCTACAGAAGAAAATCTAATAATTAATATACAAAACTTTGAAACTCAATATTATTTAATTTAACTCTGTATTTGAGTATTTTTATTTTTTCACTAGTTTCGGGAAGATCAGACTCTCCCGTTGATAGGTGTAAATACCAACTATGCAGTTGGTATTCTCTATAATATTCAATAATTGTGTGTAGTACAAAGCTTAAATAATATTTTTTAATTAAAATGTTACACCACAAAGTAACTCGCCAAATCAATTAATGATCTCAATTTAGTGTAAATATCTGATGATAGGATGGATGGATATAAATGAAACAATGTTATAACTCTACTTGAGTCTATTAGCACTATTCAAGTTTCGAGAGAAACAATTCTTTCATTTATATCCACCATTATGTTAAAACTTTACAAAGATGATAGGATTGTTAGTCCAAGGGAACGACATGTTACCCTAACTATGTTTCGTAAATAATTTTCACACAATTATATAGTCGAAGGGCGTATATATATATATGTATAGAATATATATCACATCAACATACCCTGGAATACTTACTATTTTTAAACTAAGCTAAGCACTAGTGATAAAAAAATAGTAGTAGGTACTAAGTTAATAATCTCCCAGGAACACTCAACCACTTACTAGGCGAATATCTTAATCTTCTTCTAGTCTAAGCCGGTCAAGTGCAAGTGAAGATCTCAGCTACTTTGGAAGTGGCCCACATCATAGCCAAAATTTCTCCCTGCATGCATCTGGTAATGGTACATCTTTTCGCATCACAATATTGGTCATTCTGGGGTCGCTGTCATGATGGCAATACAGCGTTGCCAGAGGTGATGCCTCGCCATAAATTCTTATCTACATTAATACAAAAAAAAAAAACTAGTTTGGTTTGTTAATCAGTCAAAGAAGTATTCTTCAATGGGGATGAATTAAGAAAAAAACTACACATTTTAGAAATTTATTGGAGTAAAATCTTTGAAATGCACGATACAAACAAATACGAATATAACGACACTCAATATAGTATAAAAATATAAATAGTATTTCAAGTATTTTATTGTTTTAATACTTATGAGATGTTTAACATCGGAAGTGAATATAAAAGTGATTTTAGATATAATTTTTTTCACTAATAAACCAAATAAATTTTATTACAAAACTTAAATTCATTAAATAGAGATAAAACTAGCTATTTTTATACACAGTAAAAATACTATGTATTATCATTGGATATTTTTATAAAATGTAATAATAATGGTGTCTATTCCCTGGAAAATAACTTGTATTTGATAGGTATAGTGGTCAGAAAAAACATTACAACTGCCATGTCTCCAACCTCTCTGGCCAACATTTCGGAGCGATCATCAGGCCTAATATCGCTGATGCGACTGTAAGCGTTGGTGTAATGTCAAGTATTAGCTTGCGATACCTTGTCGAAAGCAGGGTATGTCTGTTTATATGTTTTGCGACAATTCCGTGTCGATGACAAGGTGTTACATTACATGTATGTCCATCTATTGCTGGAAAGCTCGGAAACACATGGCAGTATAGCCCAGAAAACTACTCAGAATATGAGAATCAACAGTTCAATAACAATATTTCTTCGTCACTTGTAAAATAAATTCACATAAGCCGTATCAACAGCAGCACACCTCTATCACAGAACCACATTTCACGTCATTTGAATAGAAAAAATGTTTGAATTGCGTCAAATGTTGTTTGTTTGATGTGAATATTTAAACAGATGTGAAAATCAACATTTCTTCACTTGAGATACAGTTATTTTAAACTCTGCGTATCGTGTAAATCTTAGCCTAAACAATAAAAAAAGATTTATTCCGAAACACATCTTTAGATAAAATGTAGAGCCTCTGATTTCTAGCCTATTATAATTTACCAGGATTCGAGATGTCAAATTTATACATCTCGGGATCCCGGAAAATACCACAAATTATTTTCCTATCATGAAAAATTAAATTAAATTATACAATATGAAGATATAATGCTCGCTTTACGGCTGAGATAGTTGGCTGTAATGCGAAATACCGTTTAACAAATCATTAATTTTCATACAAACCCATTCAAAATAATACATTTTACAATTGAAAATATTTTTTTACTTTGTGTTTATTTTGAAAATAACATTTAAAATTGCTTGATATCGTGCTGTTATCATCACCATTCGCTGTCGTGTAATGACCTGGTTTAAAAAATTTGCCCTCGGTATGTAAGGGAACAATCTCGTATTAATAAAAATAAATTTCCCATTTTTAATTGGTCATATATCGAAAAAACTTGAGATGGTGTATGTTTTTACTCATTGAAAAACTTGCCCCATGAAGTTTGTCACGGGTAAAGAGGGGGGCAGCACCTCTGAACACCCACCCGCATGTAGCAACATTTTTAAATTGGCCTCGATTTTATACATACACAGATCAACTTATACATATCTGTATTTGTTAGATGTCAGACAAATAAAATCCAATCCCTGGATTCATAAATTCTATTAATTGGGGCGGGATCCCATGGTTGATCCTCTAGTCATAACTTGGTGAGTATAAACAAAAGGACTTGTAATTGAGACAAGGTTTGACAAAATTCAGAATGTTTATATCTGTAGTTCTAAAAAAAATAAAAGATGACCGACTCAGATATGAACATGAAGATCATGTGGTTTATAAAACCATGAGTATAGATAGTTAGGAGAAGACGACAGGTGACATGAATAGCTTCAGTTAGTCGCAATCTTGAAGATTTAAACGTGACTAAGGATGCAACCCAGGATAGAACAAAGTGGAGGAGAATGATTAGAGTAGCCGTCTCTAGATGAACGAGATAAGGCGACGACAAAGAACAAATTAGTGAACCGAAATATTTTCTAAACAAACATCAATGAGAAAGGAATTTATAAATTATGAAATGATTTCAAAAATAACATCTTTCAGTTGGCAATGTGTCATAAATTTTCAATTGATCAAATATATCCATTTTGTGATAATTTTAATGTGGATCCAGGACATTCAATTTCATTTAGTGCACGCATGTTTTCAAACATAAAACATCCATCTTTATTTATAAATAAAATTAATTAATGGCTCATCGGGATGTTTGTACTTCTACAATCACATTCAGTAATATAAACGTTTGTTCAAATTTCTGCATACCTACCTCATTCTCAATCAGATTGCAATGATATATTTACAGAAAAATCTGCAATCTTCTGAAGTTGAGTAAACAATTATTATTTTAATTGAAAATCAATGAAATGATATATGCATTTAAAATGTTGATATCGATCGAAGATTATAAATAGAGGCGCGCCGTCATCATTGCTAAAATCGATAACTAACAAGTTACATGCAAGACATGGAGGCCATTTTCTTTTTCTGTATAATGATAGCACGAAGGTGAATATAAACATTTGATGACTACTGAATGCAGTGGGGCATGTATTCAGATGAAATTTGTCTCGGAGACTCTTATCGAAAGCGTGTGAAGAAGAACAGTACAGAATTACACTAAGCTATGATTCATTGCCGGGTGTATTTTGCACGTAGAGTAGAATGCATACTGAACTTTACTGACAAATCTCTGAGATGACAGATCAGTCTCATCCGTGAACATACACCATAAGCAAACGCATTACGTGATATTGCACCGTGTGCTGTTTTATTAATTCCAAAGTCTAGTCTGAATGTAAATGTTTGTTTACAATGTGCCCGACTAATTTTCCACAAAAAAGGTACACAAATACTTCAATGAAATTTAATTTACTGTTTACATTATTTTCATTTTAACAAATTTCATTCTCAAAATATTCAAGTTATTTATGACATTGCACTCGAGCATAAAACATAAATCAAACGTTCATCACTGAAATCCGAAGTATAAATAGATTTTTCTGGAACTCTTCCAAGAAATGTATACAGCCAATAAACATATTTTGTAAGCTATTCACACAAATGGAAATATTGTTTGCATTTATGACAAAAATATTTACAACCGGGATAAAAATGCACAACCAGAGCAAAACATATATTATGCATGTGTTCATTATAAAAAAATAGGTTTTACTGAAAGACAATTGAAGGCTTTGTTGGATGAAAGTGTTATTTACGACATTCTTTGTGATTCAGTTCAGTGTTATTTTTAAAAAAATGCAAGAATTGAATTGAAACTCAATTTACTACAAACTTTGTATTTGTAACACAACACCTTCATGCTTCAATGCCTTCAATTATAAAAATATTGGTACATCTACCAAGGATCAAATTAATGTACAGACATATAAAAAATAAATTGTAAAAAAATACAAAATACATTGTAGCATATTATATTTGTGAAATTCATTGTAGATGAAAATAAACCACATTTACGATTTGTTACAGTTTTACTGCCAAATTAATACTGCGTATATTCAAATGCATTTGATGACAAAAATATAGAAACAAATTAGGCACATAGAAAGATACACACATATCTCTCGAAAAATAGCTTCCACCTGGAACAGGGCCGGCCTGGAAAATTCGGGGTATTTATTTCACAATATATTGTTATGAAAGCAAAAGATTGATCATAGAGTAATGTCACTTTTCGAGTACATATATCACAAATTGCCAAGCCCGTGCGATCAGTGCATTAAAATAAGCGATATGTAACTATATATTATGAGAAATAAAATATTTATCTGACAGAATATTATATGATAAAATCTGAATAATCTATATGTATTGCGCTTGGTCACTATTGCATCCATTGTTAGTGTCCTTTATCTTTAAAAAATCTGCTAGATGGCAGTACAGATTAGCAAAAATCAATAATGAATAGTAATATTCATTTACAATCTTTCTGCATTGTGCAATAGATGTCACCATGTCTAATGTCATGTCTAATATTGTCAATAATGTGAATAATTATTGGATATAATTACTTCATAATTTTAGCATTGCAGTTCAAAATGGTTTTACAAAAAATACCATATTCACTTGAGATTTTAAGGTAATTTTTTTTAGCTGTTATTTAATGTCTTATTTAAAGTTCACTATATCCTTTTAATAACATTCTGACGATAATCATATAAATTTAAGATAGCTCTAGGTGTACATATTATACTAATATTTAGTTTTTTCTTACTGGAAATAAAGACCAAATACATGGTGCATATAATAAGGGATTTCCGCATTCAAATATAGATTCTACAGAAGCCCTGGCCGCGCAGCGGTCACCGCGAAGCTGCCACAACAGCTCCCCACAGGGCTATCGCCTATTTCTTTTCTGCAAGTATGATAATAATTGTGATAGGAATATTACAAGATACATATTTTGTTCAGATTTATTTTGCAGAAATTCTAGTTAACTACAGCTTATTTCAAAATACTGACTGTATACCACTACAAATCACGCCACCAATAAACACCCATAAGCATTATTACAATATTTACAAACATGTAATAAATTCTATAGGCTGCCTATTTTAATTATGCTGGGTCGCATAAATTAGCAAAACGATTGTTTTTCTTTATTTATGTCATTGGCGTGAAGACTTGTTAAGTGGGGAGTTAGGCGCGGCCGCACTCTTTGCACCTCCCTCAGGCCGGCCCTGAACTTTATATATCCCAATTAAACTATAGCTATATATTCTTGTCAAATTCATTACTTTATTAGTGAGACATCTATTTTTTCCAGTTAGAATCAACCATCTTTTTAATTACAATGTTCCCAAATAACATTAAATAAAATTACTATTTTTTAAACATAAATTTGTTATTTGTATATTGCTAAGTAACATATCTACTTTTTTTTATTATCAAAGAACCACATTCTGAATAATTGCAACTGCAAAAATAAAATGTGATATCATTTAAAAATGCAGTTTTTTTGTCAGTTTATAAAATTTTGGCTGACAACATTGGCTTCACAATGAAAACATGATTATAATATAATTAGATTAAGGCACATCTTATAACAGAATTTATAACTATCACGAAGTACTGCTATCATCATCATCATCCGAGTCGAGATCACTCGAAGAACAAGACGACGAGTCACTCGAATCACTGCTAGAATCACACGAGCTGTCAGAACCTGGGATGCATCTCCGAACTTGAGACATTTTGTGCACGCCGTCTGTAAGTTTTAAAGAAGACATCTCCAAAGCCATAGCGTTCTCCAAAATCTGCGACTCTTCAGTCTGCACCATCGTCCCAGCATCTTCGTATTCCTCCAACTCTAAATTCAGGCATGATTTTGTTATGGATATCTGTTGGAGTTTTTCTAAAACACTTTTGTAAGTGGCATCGTCGCATTTCTGGGAGAATATCAAAAAATCTTTCATGTAAAGTTGGTTTAAAATGTACCTCGCGTCTTGACTGGAATTAAACAGCTGATATATCTCAATGAGACATTTTACAATATATTTACGTCCGATTTTGAATATTTTTATAACGTCGGACTTAACCTTTTCGCAAAGTTTAAAATTTCTATACATCGGGTAGACCAAAGCCCTTCTGTAGCAACAAATAACAGTTTCAGTGAGATTTGCAAATGTTTCAAACCAACTGAGGGTCGCTGATAGTCTGTTAATGGTCCAACTCGATTCAACTGTGTTTTCGTTATAAGTTGTTCGCTTTTCGTAACAATAAGCAAAAAGGATATCGACCAGATTGCAGACGACGCTGTCAAACTCACTTTTATTTAGCAGATATTCTTTATTTGGCAAGTCTTTTAATATGTCTATTTCTTCATCGGTGAATGTCACTTCTGTGTTCGTGTCCCAGCACTCCCACGGTGCCACGTAATTCTGCAGCGGAGAAATGAGTTCCTCGTCAAAAAAATCAGCAAGATAATGATCAGAGGAAAATTTATTATTTTCGTGAGTTTCTCGCATTTTTTTACGGTCTTCAAATGAGATTTCGTCGGGCGTTTTCAATTCGAAAATGTTCGGAAACTCGCCACCCAAATCCTTAAAAGAACCGGCTAATTTATTAGCAAACCCATACGAGAAATTATTGTTCAATAATGAAGCATTGACAGGTAGTGTTGTATCTGTTTCATCCGGCTCGACGATACCGCTATCCGAAGTACTGCTGATGACCTCCACCAGATTCGGGTTTACGTCCTTCATTTCAGTAGGAGCCATTAAACTTGTTATCATGTCCAAACCCTGGAAGTCTTCCCCCTTTCTTTCCTTTTCAAAGGTAAATACAAAGTCTCCGCGTTCACACTCATATTTGGCTAGAGATCTTTCATTTTCCACTATTCTCCCCGGAAGATGAAGTCGCAAGTGGTATGGCGGAGACGAAAATACGAAATCTTTTCCTTCCACATAAATCTCCGTTTCATTAACATTTGTATATGGAGAATGAATTTTGATAACGATACATTCGGAATTTTGATTTAATCTAAATTTAGGCACCAACATCGTGAAAAATAATAAACAAGAGCTCGCGTCCTTGACAAATGACAAAAACCACCAATCTTAAGTCTGAACCAGCTACTTATGCAAGTATACTAAACTCGATCAAACCGCACGTGCTCTCCTCCGAAATCCGAATGACAGCAAATCCATAGAAATAACTACAACATAGAAAGTCAAAGATCTCCAAAACCTACATAGATATTCAATAAAAAAGATTGGAAATGATTCTGTTTGAGGATTCAACAGGAGCGCCACTTTTGTGAATACTTTATTTGTTATTATCATATTGATATAAATATGCCACGATGTCGTTGGGTGCCATGTGACTTAAGTCGGGGTTCTCTCTGCTTACCCCTACAGGGAAAAACGCGATAGTCAGTCATATGGGCTCCGGCCCGAGTTCAACAAAAGCTACTTTATTACCCAGGAGTTAATTATCCTAGAGCCGAACCTAATGGCCTTCTGTACAATGTACTCGATGTATTGGCCGGCGAGGATGTATTGTTTTGCTATTAACCGTTCCCGAGTGAGATATTTCTCGGAACAATTTACTCCTAGACAAATAGCAATCGCTTGACTTGACCCTAGGAAAAATTTTGGTTCCTCTGTCCGGCTATTATATATCACCCGAACATAATGTATGAGGTAACGCGTGTGGTCATTCTGCGTAATTACGTAAGAGATAAATCTCTCCAATGATTGGCCGAGAAAAAAAAGGATGGCTTTCTAATAATGGAAGAAAAGGTTCCCGTGTGACGCCGGTCCTTACGAAATGCATTCCCAAGAACACCCAGTATTTGCAATTAAATATTTATTAAATTAAAAATTAAATAATTGCAGTATCAAATTAATGATTAATTAACGGTCCGAATCTAAATCGACTCGCGACACAAATTATCACTGGAGTAAATCAATATATTAAATCTTCACATCACCTTCAGGGCAAACTTTAAAATAAAAACGAAATTATTTCCAAGATCCTTTTTACTTTAGTAGCTACATATTTTAAATACAGTCGGCAACAAAATTATGTTGGGTAACAGACCCTGATATGCCCCAACGATAATTTGTGTCGCGAGCGTATTTTAATTCGGATCGACCGATTATTGATTGACGGCTGTGGATACTGGAAACCATTTGGCTTTGCGTACATGTACATTAAATAAACACAATAGCGAAAAAATAATGTTCGCAAACGGGATATTCTTGGGAGTGCATTTCGTAGGGACCCACGTCTCACGGGAACCTTTTCTTCCATTAGAAAGCTATTGATTTATCTCGGCTATTCATCTGGGAGATTTATCTCTTCCACAGTTAGAGCAATTATGAACAATGACCACACACACTACTCGATACATTATGTTCGGGATAACAGATATAATAGCCGGAAGAGGAACCAACGCTTTTCCCAAGATCGAGTCAATCGGCTGCCTTTTGTCTAGGAATAAATTGTTGCGGGTCTATTGTCATCCGAGGGTAATTAACTTCTGGGTAAGAAAGTAGCTCTTTTGTTGAATTCGGGCTGGAAAACACGCAATGGCCTCCGTGGAGCGACGACTCACTGTCGCGTCATTTCTCTGTAGGGGTAAGCAGAGAGGATAGAGCGCATACTCACAAGTCTATGTACTCGGATTCACATCTTCCACAGTCATGCTTCTTAGGTGGTGCGTAAATCGGACTATGCCGTCGTCGACTGTTCATTTCATACGGCCAAACAATTTGAGCGAGTCTCCGATTGTTCGCGATTAAGCGTGCCGATGTAGTAGCACTTTCGCAGTATTCAGTCTGCATTCGTTCCTAATCCACTAGCGAAAGCCGAAACAATTAGAATTAATAAGAATGAAGACGGACAAGGAGATTACAATGTAAATAAATGGATAATATACAATTATAACCGGGCAGGCAGGAAGAAAAAAATATGTAATAGGTATAAGTGAATGCGATGCGAAAACCGCTCGTAAACAATGGAACTTAAAGTTGAAATAAAGAAACCTCCATATGTATCTAATTATAAAAGTTTTTCTTCTCAGAAGTAATAAAAATAAAATGATTAGCTCATAAGTAGGATTTTTTATGTGACATGATTATGTACCTAGTTGTAATAAAAGAAAAATCGATATGTAATTAGATGCAAGAATTCTGGTAAGGAGTAGGCTTAATATGGCAAATAATGAAAATGCATAGAATATAAGTTTTTTTTTAGTCATAATTTGAATATAGGGAAAGATGTCGTGTATCGTTGATGAATTATTGTGGGGGTTTTAAATAAACAATTCCAAGGTGAACAATGATATTGTTGAATTATTATAAAGATAGTGGGCGGGACACAAGGTTCGGAAGTGAAGAGTTAGAAACGAGAGTTGGAAGTGCGAACTCATCCTCGGAGTCAAAAGTTGAAAGTCAATCTCGGAAGCCAGAAGACGTCACGGGGTTGACCAGCAGAAGCAGACGGTCAACATCAGAAATCCGATACAAACACAACAGAGAGTCAGAGGATAGACAGCCACAGTTCGGACGGATAATATATTTATAAATGTTAGATTTCAAGTGTGAATTCTTGTGAGATCGATGGCGCCCAGATAATCCAAAAGGTTGGACACCAATGCTTCTATAGATGTAAAAAATAATAAATATGTTCATTTTTTTAAAATTTTAATAAATAATCAGTATGAAATATCACAAAGTTTTGATAAATTGAAACTATGTACTTAAATTATGATTATATTTATTATTATTATTTTAAAAATGAAATCACATACAAAAATTGTAATTCCATTATAAAATGGCAGGATAAGTATTAAAACTAATTAACACAAATTAATATTTAAAAAAAAAACTATATAAATTAAGAAAACAAATTACTAAATAACAATATTTACAAAAAACACAAAAATATTTACGAATTGTACGCTTAAAATGCTTAATCAGATAATAAATGCTATTTATCACGTAACAGAAGCCTTTACTTCCTTGTCTAATAATATTCGTTGGAAAATAACCATTTTTTTATTAGAAATATTTCTCGTTTCTATGATCATGTCATTTTGCCAACTGATGGAGTCTAACTCCTTCCAATTCCTGGAATGTTCGGGAATGGCCAACTTGTCGAGCAGCCTGGAAGAAATCTGCGGAATAATCGGCTGTAGGATAATGCCGCATATTCTTAATGTTTCCATTGTTAAATGAAGTACAACATCCAGTTCCTTTTGAAGTTCGGGTGTCTTTTTCATCTCCCAAGGTCGATGCGCGTCAAAGAACACGTTGGTGGTGTGAAGCGTCGCCATGACGGCATCCACCACTTTGTAGAAATTGTAATTCATGTAGTGATCACTGCACATGGCTGAAAATAATTAAATTATTTAAATTTGCACTATTAAGAAAATGAAATGAAAGATTTACCCTATGACAAATGAATAAATTAGGAGGAAATGTTTGTAGCGTAGTCGATAGAATTAAGAAAGAGTTGCTAAGTTGGTTAGGGCATATGCAACAAAACAAATAATGACGGGAACAAAGAATGTCAACAATTTTTGCATGTATTCAGTGCACGTCCTTGGTGATAGAGAACTGATAAATCTCACCAAAAAAAAACTGCTCGATTCATATTTTACTAACAAAATTATATATATATGCATTATGTAATTTTCTAAATATAAATTGATTGTGATTAAAATAATAAATTACTATTTGAAATATTCACCAGTCAAATTGTCTGCCAGCTCGATTAATTTTTCTGTTGTCTCATTCTGTTTAATTTTTCTGAACTCTTCATCGTGCAGTTGTGGAAATTCCTGTCTGGGATTCAAATTGTGTCCGGTGCATCGGCTGAGGAGGTTCCCCAGGGTATCGGCCAATTGGCTGTTTAAAATTCGCACCATTTTTGTTTCACTGTAATCTGGAACATAAACATGTGATGTAGAAGATAAAGTGAACGAAGCACCTCAGAAATAGAATCCATACTATAGTAAACACATATTATACGCCAAAAAAAAGCGTCTAACCTTGCCATATAAAATAAATCATAAGCTGGCTGAAAAGACATCAGATTAAAATGCTTTCAAAATCATTATCCCTGACTCTACAATCCGGTGTGGGTTCTGCCATCTTATTTCTCAGTCTACCTATTCTTCTTCATACTTCTAGTTCATTATTGAGTAGTCATTTGAGCATCATTTGTATCCTCTAGATAAAAAAAAATAATAATCGTGACGTTCGGCTCGGTGGTAAAGTTCCTAGAAATAATAACTATGCCATACTCCAATTCTTCTATAGATCCTCTATCAAATATTGTGTTGTTTAATCTTTTTCTGTTAGAAAGCAATTTATTATATTAACATGTATTTAAAATCTATCGGGACATAATTTATTCCCTCTACAGCCCAGCGCCGAATATATTGGATGCAAAATCTTTCCACTTTCCAGCGACGTAATAATCCGGCATGACAAGTCTTGTACTTTATGTACCGATATCTACCGGAGATCTTAGTACAGCCTCTAAATACAAACACCCTTTTTTTTGTTCCTGGCAGGCTCAGGGTTAAATAATTACCTAGTGTATTAATAGCATTAGTTTTACAATTTTCAAAATTTTTGACAATAGAAAAGGACTTATTTGTTTTGTGTTGGAAAAAAGTCCATTCAGAAGCGAATCTAATTTGTAATTCATAGGGAATTCACCCAATGTAATGTATAAACTTCCATATGTGTTGCATATAAAATTTCCGGGATATCATAGAACATACATATATCAAAAATGTTACCATAAGACATGTCTGTTGGGAAGAATAAAAAACATAAATAATTGCATACTCGCGTCACTGTGCATTGTGCCCTCCCTCAGCAGGAAGTATCTCAGAGCCTCCAAACCCCCTTGAGTATGGTACGGATTGACAACATTGTTAAGTGACTTGGACATCTTTTGTCCATCCACTGTCCAGTGCCCGTGACAAAGGATTTTCCTGGGTGGGTTTAAGCCAGCAGCCATGAGGAATGCCGGCCAGTACAGACCGTGGAATCTACAACAATAATGTATTGTGATAGTGGAGTGAACATTTTAACACCCCGACTATTTGGGACATATATTTATTCTTGAACAAAGATGGTGTACTGTGCCTTCCACCTCCCCTCCCTTTCCTGCCACCGCACCAGTCGAACGGCGACCCTGAACCGGTACGGTAACTAGTGAATCGGAGTATAGCATTAAAGTGAGACGTCGCGTCTATAAAGTGCAATCTAAAAGACTAGGACCCCTGAACGGAGATTGTGATAAAATCTAAATTTACAGTCCACCTTGGAGATGCCATAAGAACTGGATTGTGGTAAGTGCAAACCTCCTTCCGAATATCCTGTTTCTTCCGGCATCTATGCTTTTACGCAACAAAACAAAATTGACCTTTTTGGATTAATTCAGTTTAGAGTTTGTAGATTTTTATTTTGCTGTAATGCCAGTGAGGATGTAATGAAGTATCTTAAAAAATATCCTAATAGACTTTTGCATTTTTTATACTCTGTTTTTGTATGTGTATTTTTATCTCAGTAATACAGAGTCCGGCAGAAATAACTCCCCGATTTCCCACCGCTGCTAGTGGAGAGCTAGTAGTACAGGGTGTGATTTCGGCACGCCATTTTGTAGCCAATGTCTTGCCATTTTAGTTGCCATCATGGTGTGGAATGGTGAGCATCGCGCATTTGCTATTGAAACGTATCTAAAAATGCTGATTCTAGCTTAGGGTCCGGCAGAAATAACTCTCCAATTTGAAAGGTTAATAAAATAGACATTATAACAAAAATGTGATGTGAAAATAAATGACAAACCCTATTCTTTTTGAATATATTAAATTTTTGTATAATTATGTACATATATTGGTTCGTTAATAGAAGATTCATTTAACGACAACATTTGGTGGAACCCATTAGCGTCGGTTAATGGGGTATGACTGTATTCAAAATCAATGTTTAAGGCAACTAATAAATAGATAAATGTTAATATATCTTTCAGAAAAGATCTTTTAAAATTCTTAATTAATTAATGGGAGCCCTCGTAGTCCAGTAGGCTTGACACTGGCCTCTCATACCGGGGCACCGGGTTCAATTCCTGTTAAGGACACAATACATCTATGTTATTTGCTCAAGCCTGGGTGTTTTTTTGTAATGTTTCACAACAGCGATTGGACCTCAAGGCCTGTTGTAGAGTTAAAAATAAAAACAGCCAAAGCCTGAAAATATAACTTTACTAACTTTAAAATATCTTTGCCAATAACGTGCACGTCCGCCGGCCAGCTATTAGCTTTGCGTGCCATCTCCGCTTTATCCGGATAACCAATAGCCGTGAGGTAGTTGATGAGAGCATCCAGCCAGACGTATATTCCTTGGTCTGGGTCATCAGGAACCTAGACAAGGCCAATTGAATTTATTATTTTTATTTATTTACTGACATACATATTTTTGTTATAACAGAGGTGAATATATTATAATATAACATTGTAATATGTTTATTGTATGGGATGGAGTAGACTCCGCCTCTGATATATACAGCGTTGTCCTAGCTACTTTGCTAGACTGAAGTCTGTGTTAAAGTAGCCAGTTTTTTTCGTGCTGTTATTTAAGATTTGACAGGAATAAAAATAGAGATAAAAAAAATAAAAAAATATATATATAGAATAAAAGAAAATGAAGTGCGAGTGTTGTAGAATTTGTGTATTATTAGTGTAGGCACTGTATAATGATTATGTTAGGATGTTGGATAGCCATGCTTCAGATTGGATCATATGTTGGGTCCATATTTGTGTAATCTTATTAGAGTTGAACGATTTACAGTTGGTACTGAGTGTGTTGTACAGTTTCGGAGCTAAGAACATGTAGAATCTTTGATAAAATGTCGTTGTCGCTCTAATGAGAATGAGAAACTATAAAGTAATACGTATTGGAATTTCTGTTTGTGAAGGTAAACAAACCTGAATCGACCAGTTGACTCTATTGATTGGTCGACTAATGGAAATATCCGGCAAGTATTCTTCACTGGACAGCAAATTCCTCACAATATGCTGGTACTTTGCAGGCTGAATTATTCCATCTGAAAGGCAAGTTCAGATATCGGTATGTACCATATTAATAAGCTACTTAGCACCCTAACTTTTCAAAAAGAAAATTGTTAAATGACTGAAACAACATGAGAAAGAGTTGCTGCAGTGTTTGTATACCAGAGGGATTTGAAATGGAAGGATACTTTTGTTTGTGCTACTACAATCTATGTGTTATAGATTGTATTGTTCCAATTACTCGGCCAAAAATGCATACCGATGATAAACAAAGGAATATAGCTGTACGTGTGATTACCTTGTCGTAACCAATATTTCAAGTCCGATTTTAAAGAACTCAGTCGAAACATATAATTTTGCTCTTCTGTCCATTCGACAGGATGTCCTGAGTCTACAGAGACTTTGATCTGAAAGCAAACGTTATTTAATAAATAAAAATGTCACAAACTGAAAATATCATTGTTAACTTTATGATAACATTTTCTATTGTTCCTTGTTTAATGTAAACAATGTACACCTTCCTGTTTTGAATTAGAAGGTGAAATTGATTAAAATTTTAATCTAATAATAATAACAGATCATTAAAATTCTCGCACTTCAGTCAAACAATCATAAGAAAAATAATAATTAAGAAAAATATGGACTAGGCGCGCATAAGAATGTCATTTTCATTGCGCATACTGGTAATAAATTAATTTTTGTTTGTAACAGTTTCCAAATGGATTTAGATAAGACAATATTGCAATGTCACTACATAATTAATTAATTTACCGTCTGTCCATCCCTAATTTCCTCCCTTAAATGTGATTCAGTCAAGAATGTCTCATCGCTGACACAATACCATCCCGAATATTTGGAAGAATAAATATAATCTGCAGTTTTCAGCTCATTCTAAAAATGTAAAAAAATATGTTGTTTAATAAAATTTAACAAGTAGGTACTTAGTCAGGGGCAGTAACTAAAAGCGAAATATGAAGAATGCTATATTTGGATTAACTCTGATATTAAACCAGTTTATAAATAATTGCCATTATATAATATTAACAAATATTACTGCCTTTCTATATATAATAAATATACATAATGAATTGAGAATTAAAAATAAAAATTATTATGTTTTAATGATAATTATTATGTACAGAACAAAGACTGTATTTCCTCATTTTTGTGTTATTTCTCAATCTTCTGGATAATGATTTGTAAAGACATGCGTAAAGGTTATTTAGGTATTTAAGATTTCAGGATGTACTCCATCAATAAAAACTCAAGTTGTTTCACATTGGTTTTATTTGAGAGAACTGGTTATAAAATATTTACCGGCGTCTTATATAGGCAAATTTCCTGACTATGTGCTATTTACTTGTGCACTTTATGTGGCAGACGTACATAAATAGGCTTTTATATTATACATAAGAAGGCATATTTTAACATATGAATGATGTGGAATCATCATCATGTATTCATTTGTTTTTAATATTGATATTAACATTTGTAACAATAATGTAATAAAAAAACATAATTTTTATAATATTGATAAAATATTTCAAGAAAAAAAAATTGTGCCGAATCCCGGAATATCTCCTTATATACACTAACAAAAGCTTGAAGGAATAAAATTTGCAATGTAAATAAAAACTAAAAATAATTATATGTATTAAAAGGATAAACAAATCATACCCAAAAATGCTGGACAGCCTTTTTGTGTCTTTCTTCGCTGGTCCTGATAAAATCTGTGAATTCAATTCCAGAGTCTTGGAACAAGGTACGGTACTGACTCGAGATTGTGTCACAATACTCTGCAGGATGTTTACCGTGCTTAGTGGCCGCCTGCTGCACCTTAGTGCCATGTTCATCTGTTCCTGTACTGAAGGTCACCTGGCATTGAGGATCCACAAGTTTCTCAAATCTCTGTATCGTGTCAGCAATAACAGCGGAATACAGATGACCAATATGAGGGACTGAAAATGAAGTCTTTTCTCATCAAAATTTCAAGGCACGGAATAAGATTATAAATAAAATACCGATGTATGTAGTTTGAGAAATGTTAAAAATGAAAATAAAAATAATGAAATTTTTTGCAAAAATGGATTGTTCGAGCATTGGTAAAAAAATATTCACTCATCAAAAGTACATTCAATAATAAACTAATTTTACCATCCAACATCGGATGGTAAAAACCATGAATCGTGGCTCTTCACAGCTGTTTTAAAAGTCATCTGTCACATTGATAATTTGAAAGTTGCAGTATACAACAATGAATCATTCAATATCCTGCTATTTTATTGATGAGAGTTCGTCCGACGATGATCTCGTTATTGAATCACCGAAAAATTTTCACCAGGAAAGTAATGAACAAATGATAACGCATAAAATTGTATGTATTACAAAATTTGCAGGCATTTGATGGTTATTCACCCTGGCCACACTATTAGGCGGGACTAACATTGACAGTAGTAAACTCGATGTTCAAACAACTCGCAAACGTTTTTTTACCACAGGCGATGGTAGTGGGTGGACACTAAAATACCAAGATATTGAATGATTCAATGTCATATACTGCAACTTTAAATATATTAATGTGACAAATGACTTTTGAAACAGCTGTGAAGAGTCTGCCATTTTTAACTAACAATTTACGGTTTACCATTGAATAACGGAGTGTAAAATTACTTTACTATTGAATGTCCTTTCGATAAGTAAATATTTTTACCAACGATCGAACAACCCATAACATAAGTAATTTTGTTTGCTACAGTGAAAATTTACCACTGATCACAACTGGACCTTAGTTAAAGTATAAATTATTCTAGAATTTATATTTTTTATTATACATATGTGCATATTATTTTTCTGTAATTTATATTTTTCTTCAAGAATGTGTCAAAGAGTAAGAAAAATACAAATTTTTTAATTTTGTATGGAACTTCACATATTTGAGCATTCCGCTTAATTGGGCCAAAATGTCCTAGCCCTAATTATACGAAATTGACTACATTATTTGCAATCTTATCACTCTTATATTGACATTGTTTCAATTTATGTCTGGATGTTACGTCACTTCATTATTTATATTAATTTTACTCAATTTTGTACTTGATTTGATACAATTACTAATAATAATAATTTGATATAATTACAATTTATATTATTGCCTTAAACGACAACTTGTAACCTGTCTCAACAGAGATTATTCTAGTAAGACAGGCATATTTAAATGTTAATTCTATAAGTAATCTTGCATTAATAAAATAAATAATTAATGCAGCGTGAATTAAATTATCCATCGCAGCGAATACCTTCTGAATATGGGATAATCACCCAGGACAAGACAAAATAATAAATGCGCATTCTGTGAAAATTAGCTTGACAATTTAAAAGGACACACAGACACACATACACACGTTTGATCCAGAAAGAAATGACAAATAAGATGAATGTAAGGTCCAAATGAGGTGATATACAATATAAAAGTTAGTTTGATTTTGAATAAATGTCAAATAAAATAATGGTTTTATTTGAAATTATACATCGAAAATAACAAATTTAATTAGTAATATTTCATGAGTGGGCGCATTCATTTAGATGAAACTTATTTTAGCATTGAATAACCTGTTTTTCGGCACATAAGTAAGATTCGCAGATATAGAAAAAAAGGGCAGGAATGTATGAAACGAGCTCTCCAGCTTTCCTTTTCTTTGTCTAGATCTGGGCCCGTTCTGCTGAATAATATTAAAACACCGGCGTCATTGATTTAATATTGTTAAATAACGGGAAATAATTATTGTAATACTTACGTGCGTTAACATAAAATATCGGAGTCGTCACGAAAAAAGGACGACCTTTAAGAGGCGAACTAAATAGCAAGTTTGACAACTTCATATCTCAAAGAAGTGTAAATTCAATTTAATTTGTATAACCCCCCTGTGACAACAATACAATTTGACATAAATTTGCATAAGTTTTTGTCTATTATTGCGAACTGCGTGCGCAATATTCCTAGAAAATATATTTTGGTGTTGATAGGGATGTAAACAAATAATCGGTTTATTAAATCATCGAAAAAAATCGATATTTGCTTGATTCTGTTTCCAAAAATTAATTAATTTTTATAAACATTTTTTTAAATAATCAATAAATTTATTATACATGTTATGCCCCAATATCGATTATGACTCGAGCGTATCAGATTCAGACCTATTAATTAATTACTGATCACGGATACGTGTGAGCCATATGGTCCGAGCGAAGAGAAAGCTGTCAAATTGACAAAAAACAGATCGACTCAAGTTAAGGAGACACTTTCTTGAAGGTATTGATCCCCTAGGGATTTATCTCTTCTACGGGTGAAGTAATTATGCATTGACCGCACACATTACTCGACAGGAGCCGCCACATTAACATTACATACTATTACTAACATTACATTATAGTTATTGCCGGAAATGAACAACCAATATTCTCTCAAGATCGAATCAATCGTTTTTCTTTTGTCATAGAAATAAATTGTTCCCAGAAGTATCCCGCCCGAAAGCGGTATAATAGCGTAATGAACGTTAGTCAATACATCAAGTTAGTTGACAGTAATCACACCTAAAGACTATTCATTTGCGAATTTATAGGCGACCCGAGAATAATTAACTTTTGAGTACGGGAGAACAAAAGGTAACTTCATTTGTTAAATACGAGCCTGGAACGCTTGCGACAACCACTGCGAAGCGGTAATTTACCATCGCAATATTTCTCTGGAGGGGTAAACAGAGAGGATAGAGAGTAATACTTATCAGTTCAGGTAGTCGGTTTCGCCTCTTCCACATTCATGCATAATTCGTACTATTCTCTTATCATTCATTCGTTCCGCAGGTTAAAAGGAAAATATGTAATAGATATGCGAATACCGTTCATGCAAACAATGTAATCAAATAACTATAATAAAGAAAGGACCAAACCCAGTAAAAATGAAAAGGACCCCGTATGTATCTAGTTGTAAAATTTTCTTCTGGTGTAAAAAGAAAAATCACGATACGTAATTAGATGTCAAAATTTTGATAAGGAGTAGGTTTGATATGACAACGAATGTAAAATATAGAAATAGGTTATTTATAATTTCAATATAGGGAACGATGTCATATATCGTCGATGTTTACAGAATTAACATAAATAATGGAATAATGGTGATAGGGCAAAGTGCGGAGTGATGGTTTGGTGTTTGGGATTTAAATAGAGTTAAAAGTGAAGAGGT
Source organism: Eubasilissa splendida (assembly GCA_031772225.1). Lineage (NCBI taxonomy): Eukaryota > Metazoa > Arthropoda > Insecta > Trichoptera > Phryganeidae > Eubasilissa > Eubasilissa splendida. Next base: position 4,795,651 of record CM062866.1, read on the forward strand.
GATTAACAGGGGAGCATTAAAATAAGGAATATATATTCCCTATTTCAATGCCCCCTGTCACCTCCTCACTTTTACCAAGACTCCGCCTATTCCCCGTGATGGATGTCATTAAAATTTTATGAAATAGTTTAGTTGTACACTAGTCCTGACGAAGATACATTAGTATCGAATCCGGTTGACGTAAAAGCAACACAGTGGTTTAAATAAAGTTAAATATTAATACAATTTTAAATAATATTCTATTAGAAAATAAATAGTTGTGTGACCGAAATTTTCCTTCTTCTTAAGACTCCACCGTTATAACACACGTTCTGTAAAGTGTAATATGTAATCCAAAAATGCTACATAACCAATGTATATATTTGGGACGTCTCTTTTCTATCGATTACAAATAATAATATCATAAATAATAGATAGTAAAATTTTAGTTGTGACTCTTATCTATGGTTGTGACACCATATAATAACCAAAGATAATAACACGCCTCGCATGCACAAGAAAGTTGTTTAATGTCAATGTCAGATTGATGTATTTATTTTTAAATTGCGAATAAATAATTAGCTACCAGAGAAAAACTCGATTCGTCATGGAAAATGCTGAATTATCGGTCAAACAATTGTGGGATGCAGCATCAACGTTCACCAAAACTGATCACGTTTCTAATTTAATAAGAAGTAATCTTTTGTAAGTAACGTAATAACCTACAATAATAGTGTTGTGTTTCCTTATTTTGAGTGATGTATTTATTATGGTGGTTGATTTTTCAGAACTAATTGCCTTTCAAGATGTCAGTACAACTTTAAACTTCCATTAAAATGTTTCGGACCAAATATTAGGTGTAGTAACTGCTGTACTGAATGGAGAGAAAATAATTATTCCATCAAAGTGAGTATGTCATTATGTTTTCATTAATTTTTTAAGAAAATTAATTTTAGTGGTAGTGTACATAGGCTTACCATAATTATGAAGCTCTAAACCGGGACCAAGTTCTTTTAAATGCTGTTTTGAGGCTGTAAATATTATTTAAATTCATGTTACACAAAATGCAGATGTCTTTTTATCAATCTCATGACGATGCAATGTTGAAATGATCTCTTCAGTCAATATTTTCAATGTCTCTCTGTGAACAGGCTCAGGTCAAAATCTGACAGTTTTACGTGCACACCTTCCAATGCTAAAAAGTATCTAACAACAGGTGCTAGTTTTACTTCTTTTCTATTTGAAGTGTCATTAGAAACACTTACAAAATGCGTTTTCTGTATGTCGGCATATAACTCTTCCACCGACAAAGGTGTCAAATTTTTTTAATTTAAGCTTCGCATTTGGTTTTCACAGCACCAAATTATAGTTTACAGAATTTTGAGATCAATTTGTACGTACAGTCAAAGTTTTGAAGCACTGTGGTGAGAAAGGCAAATGTGACCTTTTTGCCGAAATAACAAAATTATCTTGAATTAAAATTACCTTGCGACAGCTGTTACACCAGCTTTGTGTTTCGCACATTTTAAATTATCTTTAATGTCCGCTCGCCCACCGTGTGCAATAGAAAATATTGAGAAACAGTGGCACTTCACTTTGCTGTGCTCATCACAAAGTTTTTTATAAATGGGTAGTCTTTATGCAGTTCATTTGTAAATTTGCAATTTCTTTTCAGCATTTTAAACATAATAATATCTGATGTTGTCCTTTTAACAAATATAAAATAATTAATAATGTTCCAAGAGTTATGGCCTGACAACACTATCAACTTTTATTTTTTCCTTTTTTTCATCTCAAAACTGTACAAAATCGTAGCCGATGGACAGAGCTTATGGTGAAATAGTACCCGCGTATTTTTTTTTTTAGTTATACCATCATTTTCATGGCTTTTTCGTAAAAATAAAATTCAAAATAGTTAGCCTGTAAATTTTGAATTTTAAGAATTTTGGCGCCAATATGGTGGCATGATGATGTTTTTATGATTTTTCTGGGCAGGTTAAAGACAATTTTAAAAGGGTTAGGTTAAAACTTGACCAATGTATACTATAACCTGCGAAAACAGTCACGCGGTGTGGGGATTGGCTACACCACTCATACAACAGCCGGGATGCTGGGACCAATGTGTGAAACCGGAATAATTCTGATCAAACCGGGACGTATGTATTGTAAGCCTAAGTATACAGCTTCACAATATACATCTACTAGTTCTTTATATATTGAGGCAATTGTGGATGTAATAAATTTTTTGGTAATATGCATGTGTACGCATATGAATGTATGTTTTAATATTTACATTCAGTACTTGATGAATATGTAATCTTAATAATTGATCAAGTACATTATTAGCTGTGTCGGTATACAATTTTAACTTTAAGAATCCTTGAGAAGCGTCTAAAATTTATATAAAGCTTCTTTCTAGAACCATCTGTTTTAATAAACCTATGCACCTCTTCTCCGACCGTATAAATCTATGGTATCTGCCACGAAAAGATATCCCTTTGTTAAGCCCATAAGACCTTTTATTTTGCCAGGCATCACATGCATGTATATTTATACAGACAGATATACGGACATTCTAAAATATAATATGTATAAAGATTTGATAAGTATTAGATATGTTATATTTTTTAAATCTTGCAATTAACCTTATTCAAGAAAATATATTTTTTAAATAGTCTTTTTGGCCCATTTTACAGTTTAACAAGAGAAAGAAATTGAATAAAAGAAACAGACGGAAATACAGACTGATAGCAGAAAACAGAAATGGAGCAAGGACTGAAAAAGAAATTCAGAAAGCCAAGGACCAATTACAGGGCAATGTTTTTGTGAGTCTGAAAAAAGTTATCTATGATTTGATATGAATTTTTTTTTATGTTTTGCAAATAAAAGCATTTAATGTTTCAAAGGCATGCTGACAGATCGGCGCCATGGTTTTATAAATGTTAATTTACAAATGTTTCTTTGTGTAGGTACCTAACATAATATTTCACAGAAATTTGTATTTCTATTTTTTAATGCACTTGCAACATTTATCATATTTTATTTCTAGCTAATAAAGTGCTTCCACTGTCACAAAACTACTAAATACAACATGCCGAAAGATACAGTGACAGCAAGAAAAGATGATTTAAATGTCACCCCGAAGATGATTCACAACAAACACCTCAATGACACAGTGTTGTCATCAAACAAAATTAAAACCAAAACCTTCAAAGATTTTTCTGCCATGAGGAAGAAGTGTCAGTTAGAAAAGTCCTGTTACAATTCTCCTAATTTAACCCCAAATATAAAAGTTTTGAAAGGAAAGGATTCGGACCAAACTCCAGTTCTAAGCGGGAAAAAGAAGAGACAACGAGATAAATTTGCAGGTTTAAGCAAATTGGCGTGCGTTGGTTCAACGCCACCTCCAAAAAGTAATAATCCTTTACATTTGCTGATGAAAGTGAGAAATGCAAATTAATTAGAATAAAATGTATGAAACACTAATGTCTTTTCTTTTTGTCTCTTTGCTCCACCACGATTCAATAACTCACAGTTCATTAATGGATATCTGTTTTTATATATATGAAGTACTCTCAATTGTGCGGAGTCACATTAACACATTGACTACCGATCACACCCACGGGCATTGTTACGTTGGCTCGCTAGATGCCGCCAGCGGTAGCATTTTAATAATTAATATAACATTAAAAAATACTTGCATAAGAAGTCTGCGATTTTTGTTTGCTTTATTTGTAGTATTATTTTTTGTTAGTACTTTGGCCCTTGCTGGATAATCTTCAAAACGTTTGTTTATTTTTCGGGATTACAAAATTTAACACTTTTCATGCTGAAGAATGAAAAACCTAAATATTTATTAAAAAAAAAACTTTATTGTACAAAAAATAACATTATAATCAGTTGTGATGATAATAATCAGAGGAAATATCCATTTTCTATATTGACAAATGATAATAGGATATTTTTAAAACAATGAAATTTTATTGACACAAGATTGATTAATTTGACATTGCAAATTAACTATGGTATTTCATAATCTTGACATTTACAGTAACAGTAATCTTGTTTTAAAGCCTCTGAAAAAATTGATTTAAAGCTTTTTACAATTATATGTAACATAATAATTTTTAAAAGCAAATTATGTAAAAGAAATTGTGTCAATATTTATAATTTAGAGATTCTTCAATTTGATTTGACAATTATAACACTGCTTACTTATAAAGCTAAGATTCAATGGTTCGCATCCAGTCCAGATTTAAAAAAAAAATTGTTTAGATCCAGCATCCTTCGTGCCAAATTGTTAATGTGTACAGCCCGAGCATGCTATCCAATGTTACATATGAGATGTTTAGACTGCTCGCGCTAAAGATGTACCTCACTAGAGAAAATCGAAAATTGAGATTCCAAGTTATTAAATTCTAGTTTTATCTTCATTTTACATTTAAGCATAATTAGTTTGAATGGTGACCAGGTAACTGCACACAAAGTAATAGATTATTAGGTAGATTAATGTGAGAACGGTCACTTTGGACATGCGTGTGTGTGTGATAGATAGATAGTGGTGGGGGACAAGAGTTATAAGTAACGGGTCTCTTTCCCATCACCAATTCGCAATAGTAATTAAACTATATCTAAATTATATAATTGTTAATTACTGTAAAAACATTGTTATAATAAAGGAATATTGTTACTCGAATCTACCGAGTTTCACTCCAGAGCAACTCGAGAGGATAGAACGCCAAGGGAATCTGATAGTAGTTCCCAAAGATACTTTAATATAGGTTGTTTAATACAAAGTCAGGGATGCAGAGTAATAAGCTGATTGTGCACCAGTCTTGTGTGCAGTTGTCATGGAATCAGTTTGAACATAGGAAAAAAATATATGTACGAGCACCACATTGTTAATATTTTTATGATTAAAAATAATACTTGTTCATTTTTTAAAAACATTTGATATTTAACTGTCTTGTGTTACATCGAGTGTGCAAATGTTGTTATCCCATAATGAGTTGATTCATTCTTCGATATGGGTTAACAAAATGTATACAGAACAAGATTATTTATTAGTTATCACTTTGTTCTCTCATTTAAATTCAGTTTTAAATAAGATCATCTGGCGTTGACATTAATACTTCCCAACTAGTCACGGGTCAAAATATTATATTTTAACATTAACCACTCACAACTGTGTCCTTACACAACTATTTGAACTTTTATAGGATGAAATTGCTGAAATATTATATGTCGACGACGTAGTTTGGATGAACAACCAGCAGAGGATCATCTTCCGCGTCATCCGATTGAGATTTAGAAGATTTGAGGCCGGTGGTTGAAAGCGGAATGATGACTTGATCCTGGAATATAAAATATAATTGATATTTATAATTGTTTTTAAATAACAAACTTATTTATTCATTTAATATTATCTGATTTTAATACCACTGAAATAAAATAAAATTTAGTATTAAAGGATTTTTTTTTTTACAAAATTTCTAAATTATCTAATTTAAGCCTCTACTGTTTTTACATGTAAAATTTCAATTTCAAAAGTGTGGCTTGTTTTTGAAAGATTGGTCAGACAATTCAGAAAAATTGTTATTTTATTCTAATAGTGAAACTAAGGGCCGATTGTGTGATCAGTAGTAAATTTTAACCATGGTAACTTTTTACTATCGCCCGTGGTAAAAATCGTTTGCGGGTTGTTTGAACATTAAATTTACTATACAAATAATCATGAAATATGCTTTATTTACGGATTTCTGTCACTTCAGTGAATTTTTTACAGATTATGTACTAATGTATATTAAACAACGAGATCATCATCGGACAAACTCTCATAACTAAAATAGCAGAATATTGAATGATTCATTGTCATATACTGCAACTTTCAAAATATTAATGTGTCTGATGACTTTTGGAACAAGTGTGAAGAGTCCGCCATATTTAATCATTGATTCTCGTTTTTACTATCTGATATCGGAGAGTAAAATGAAAACTACGGGTGTACTTTCGAGAAGTAAATTTTTTTTTACCAACTACCAAACAGCCCGTTTTCATAAATTTTTTTACCATACTCAAAAATTACTACTGATCACACGACCAGCCCTTAGCGCCGTTTTTGCAAAATAACATGTGAAATATTCACCAGAATTATTACATAATATTGTATCTCATTATTCAATACATATATTAAAATAATTATAATTTATTATTAACACTACGGCCACGAGGTCTAATTTTTGTAGTGAAACACTCCTCAAAAACACCAGAAAATCATGTAAATATATTGTGTCCTTACCGGGAATAGAACCCGGAGCCCCCGGTATAGAAACCCAGTATCATATCCACCGAATTATGAGGATTTCCAAATAAATATAACAGATTTTTTTAAATATGCTATGATGCAACGACGTTACGAACGATGCTATGACGTGAGCAAATATAATTTTGAGTCATGGGTATTCAAATGACCTTTTAACAATACAATATAAAAGATACTCACATGATACATGAGTCGATCTAAAACTTTCTCAACCAGAGCCTTCTTCTCTACCAATTCTTCTTCAGTTTCTATTTGTTCTCCAATCTGTTCCAAATACCAATTGATCACGTTACTTCTTCTTATTCCTGCGCTGTCAGACTCGTCTTCTGAAAACACAATAAGCAGTGAAAAATTAATTTTGTTACTTAATTTTTCTAATATAAACAGAATGAAAAATGCCAAGATATATAACAATAAGAAAATAGTAATTCTAGACTATTTTTATTAGAAAAACAACAAATTTTGTGTGTAATGTGGTTCTTTAATATTTAAAAAAAATACTTTTCGAAATAATCACGTAATTTCGTCTGCTAAAGCGTTTTTTTACATTCTTCTCTAGGTTCAATATTAATGGAAGTTATACATTTTTTACTTCCATGCTTAACGAATTCAGTCAAGATCGGGTTAATTTTTCAAAAAAGTTAAGTACGAAATCTAAGAATTATGGGAGTTATCATGTCCATTCCATGTAAATAACAGAGGATGGTTTTATTTGAAGAAAATGCATTAAAATAGGTAGTACAGTAGAATCCCACTACTCATACACAATTTGTTCTAGGCTGCTGGAGGATTAATTATTTCCATACCCCATTTAATGGCCAGGTCTGAAACATTCAAAATTCATAATGAGTTAAATTTTCATTCTCACTGCTGTCACTCTGAAACGTTAATAAATTTGAGTAGCTCACCACTTGATTCCATGGCTAATTCAGCATTCCTCATGTAGATGATCAGCATATTACTCAGAGATTTGTATTCCTCAAATGACAAAGTCAACTTTTTCTTGGGAACTGATTCTCCATTTACGGATTCACTATTTCCATCCGGCGTACTATTGGTATCTAAAAAACAAATAAAATATTTTAACTAGGCGTAAAGAAAAATCTACGCGTGTAACATAATATGACATACTCTTTGTAAGTGTAAAACATGAATAATGAGAGGGGTTGATCTAGAGTGGTGGGTGACAATTCAAAAAGGTGTAATGTGCTAGTCAACCGGAGGTGAAGACGACGCCCAACCCAGGACTTTCAAGCAAGGTAGGCCAGATCCATCTACCATATTTTCCTTCATAATTCCAAATTCGATACAGTCCACGGGATCTTATCCCATCACCATTCAAACAGGCATATCTAAATTTTATTCCAATGAATAACATATTACATAAAAACATTTTGACGTAACCATTCTTATTTCGATGTGTCATTCTTACAAATGACACCAATAATTCATATTCACGGAATAAATACACCTCGCACTGTCTTTAAATCCAAAAATATCCACAGAAATCGGCAAGATTCTTATCTTATAGATCCACAGCGAGAATGCTAACACAAATTTTCAAAAATCCTTATTTAACTCAAAACTACTTTTCCCAAATGCAGTGTAGAGTTTTAGCAAAAAATTGAATTCAAAATGTTGAATTCGATAGGTTAATTTATACCTGCTTGGCCGTTACTTGGAGGATGTTCCGTATCCACATCTATTGTGGGTTCGAATTGTGGTTCATCTTCATCTAAATGTATGTCAGGTTGTTCAACACGGATTATGGATTTGTTTAATAATCTGAAAAACAAAAAGAAACACCTGTTACCTTTCATAATGTATAAATATAAATAAATATTAATTTTTGTCTAATAGTAAGACCAAGAGGTTCGAACCCCAACTCGGGAAACTAGCAAGATACTTACTTTTTCATAGCAATAAGCTTTTACTTATTTTGAAAAATAATAAAAAATACTAACGTGAAATTTAAAAATAATCCAACTGAATTAACTAGCTGGTAATATCGAGAGTATCAATGTCTTCAGGATTTTGAAAATGATATTGAATGGTTCAAAATAAAGTTTTAAGGTTTATTAATAATCAACTTCAAATAGTGTATACCCGTTGAACAATTGAATTATGATTTTCTAATGAGCACTCTTAATTTAACTAACTTGTCGTGTAGAAGAACTTTATTTAATAATTAGAATAGTAAATGGCATACTGGCCCCTAATTTAACTGAACTGATTGTATACCACATTCCTGCGCGGAGTACCAGGTCGTCGGCACTGTTCCATGTAAATGCATCATACAGTAAAACCGCGATATAACGAAACCCGATATAGTGAAAAATGACGTATATCAAAAAAAAAATCGAAATTTAGTCCCTAAAACCAATTTTTCATACAAAAAAGCATTTATATAACGAAATCCCGTTAATATTTATAACAAAATCATTTTTGTCCCGTACGAAAAAATGCCGATTGCGATGCTGATGCGATTGGTTTTGTAGATATATTCCAATATTCAATGTTTAAATATAAGAGTGATGTTTTTGATGGTGTTATGAATCAAAGAAACAATCCATTTTGATACTCAGCCATTCTGCGTTAAATATAGATTTTTATTGTTTGTTTTGCTTATTTTTCAATTTTATATTTGTTTTATCAATTTATATTTTTATATATATAGTAAAATCTCGTTTATTTGAAGTTGAGGGGACCGAAAATCAAGAAAAAAGTTTGAATAACGAATTAGGATAATGAATATAAAAATTTCAAAAATTTGATTCTTTTTTACATACTAACTTTTTTCATAGGAACTCGAAATAATTATATATACCTATATCCATACATTTATAATTAACAAACAAGTTGTCAAAATACAGTGTAAACAAATCACAATATTTTTTTTTTTAAAAACACTATTATAATGGACTATCTTTTCGCGCGCCATTTTTAATAACGACATAATAGACGAACTTATCAACCTGCCATTTCTCTGCTGAAGTTAGCGACAAAAGTTTCCAGCGCTTTTAAAACATTTGTTTTGTGGTGGTCGCGGCGACATTTGGCACTCTCCTTTCAACATTAAAGTTCTTTGTGTCATGTTTAATATTGTCGACAACCTCATTAATGGGGTCGCATATTTTTCTATTAATTTTGTTTTAGATAATATTCAATTTTTAGTGACTGTCGGCGTTTTGTACGAGTTTTGCATTAATGATATTATCGAGAATATAAAATTATCAGTCAAAATTATAAAAATGTTTTAATTTAAATTTTAAGAAATACGGAAAAGTCTAAGGAACGCAAACCACGCATTCGCGAATTTCAAAATGTCTAACATGTAAATATTAGAGAAAAACAAATAATGTTCTTTACATATAAAACAATGGTAATAAAATAATTAACAAGATACGAGAAAATCTGAGAAACGCTAATTACACCTTCTTTAAAATGTCTTGAAAACTTAAATAGAAAGAGAAATGTCTATTAAAATGAATACAAATTAAATAATTTATAAAACACGGAAAAGTCTGAGGACCTTAACCACGTACTAACGTTTGTACAACAAAATATACAAACGCTACGTAAACAAAAATAATGATGGTAATAATACGGAACAGAAGATTGGCAAGCACTGATATTTATTTAGAGAACTGCGTTACCTATACGAGCGCAAAGATAGTATTTGTTATTTTTTCTAATGTACAGAAAACGAGCGAGAGAAAAAAGCATCGCAGTAGAAAAAAATAATTTCAAATCGAGACGCACAAGATATATTTGTCATCTTTTCTAGTATACTGACAGTGTGTGAGAGAACAAACAATGAGAATTAACTTTATGCGTCGTGAATCGGTATAGGGCGGA